>CATIWF010082353.1:0-12730 GCA_949630135.1 Balakata baccata | reverse complement strand
GCTAGTTTAATAATTTATAATAACTTTTCATAAATAAGAATTAAACTAATTTAAGAATTGATAATCAGACAAATTTGTCTTGATCAATATAAATTTTTAATGCAGTTAGGAAAATTGGTCAAATTTAATTTAAAGAGTTTGATTGAATAAATTTTCAGTTAATTCTTGTATATGATATTTAATTAATTATAATTTATATTTTCAATATTTATAGTTAAATAGTCAATGGAAAAAATATACAAGAGATTTAATCATAAAAATAAAAAAAAATAAATTAAATAAGTTTTGTTTTTGAAAATATTTGCTTTTAATAGGGAGGACACGTGGCGTTAAACCAGAGAGAATCGTCCCCCACTCCCGCCACGTTCCTTCCACTGCTTCCACGTTTCATCACTTTCAGTTTCGGCGTTTAATTTCGCACTTTTTTCATTCGGTCATTCTCTGGGTGTACATTCTATCACTGTACGATCTTTCAAATTCTTACAAACGATCAAGATCCATTAACCACAAAAACCTGTTGAGAATATGGGGAAGAGAATGGCGATGATGACGTTGGTGTTGTGGGCGGCTGTCACGGTGGATGTATGTTGGTGCTTCAGTAGTAGTATTAGCTCCGGCGATCTGGTCGGAGAGAATAAGAAGGTGAAATTGGAGGAGTTGAAAAAACGGATTGCCGATCGGTTTCTTGGAGGGTACACACAGTAACCATCTTCTTCTTCTTTCACATATCTCACTATTCGAATTATATATCTATTTCTTAAGAAATTATTATTATTATTGAATATTGAATGTATGATATCAGAATTTGACTCTGCTCAACTATTTCTGCATGCGATGAAGATCTAGAACATAAGTGATGGAGATGCATGTAAATGTAGTTTAAACATGGAAAAAATTGTATTTTGGTCCCGGGTCTTGGTAAATTTGTGTAATTTAGTCCAGAATTATCAAATTTGTGTATTTAAAACATAGGTAAAATATTATATCTAGATCTCTACCAATAATTAAGGAGTATTATTATTGTACATCTCTAGAAAGAAACAAATTTTTCTTTTTCAATTATTAAATAAAAGTAGAATATGTAAAAAATAATTAATGTTTATAAATAAGTGTGAAAATATCATTTAAGGATTAATAATAAGTCATTAAATAGTCTTAAATTTAAAAAAAAAAAAAAAAGAGTGGTTAACACTAAATTATTCTATATAACATTAAGAGCAAAAATTGGGAAAAAAAAATAAATATAAGATTTTCTCAAAAGATGGAGAAATAAAAATTTTAGACGAAAACGGAGCAAGTAGAATGAAATTCAACATTTCAATGAAATAATTATTGCAAATTCAATCTTCTACTCTTTACTCCATAATCTGCAAAAATTGCAATTAGTTGAATCTATTTTTGTGGTTTGATTCACTTAATCATGGAATTATTATACTTGATTATCCTCCATTTATTCTCTTCTGTAAATGCATGCTTATACCTTTTAACCAGGATCAACAGATCACAGCTTCAAATTTTGATAACAGGAGTTTTGGTCCGCAAGTGAATGCAAGAGAAGCAGCTGCGAGGGCTACAGATACAGTGAATACTGCTGTGTCAGGTAATTTTTTATACTATTATTTTCTTTTCTCAAGTTGTTTCCAACCATAATTTTTCTTTCACTTGTAATTTCATCTTGGTTTCTTCCAGAAGCATCAAAGTATGCTTCGGAAAAGACTGGTGAGGCAGCCAACAAGGCTTATGAAACTGCTGATCATATGAAGAACTTTGCTTCAGAAAAGGCGGATCAAGTTATAAGAATGGTTTCCGAAGGATCTACTGAAGGTGGACAAGGACTGGAAAAGGCAGTAGAATATGCAATGGATAAATCATCCAATGCCTATGATGAAACTAAACAAAAGATGAATATGGCTTCTGATAGGGCTTATAAGGCCAAAGAGAGCACCGCAGATGCTATCGCTCGAGGAAGAAGTAGGGCAGTTGATGCTTATGACATGCACTTGGATTGGTCCGATGACGATGATGATAATGATCATCATAGTAAAGGAAGGGCAGTTGATACTTATGACATGCACTCAGATTGGTCTGATGATGATGATAATGATGCTCATAGTGATACTTTCCATCACACTATGTCCGAAGCAATTGATTATGGAAGAAGCAGAATCAATAATGCTTACGAGGAAGCCAAACGGATCACAGATGTGGGTATAGATATGGCCATGGAGAAAGGAGCTGATGCTAAAGAGGCAATAGAAGAAGCAGTGGAACATGCGAAAGAGGGATGTAATCACGTCCGAGATGAAGCGACTAGTAAAGCTGGAGGGGCAATGGAGCATGCAATTAATGGAGATAAAATGGAAGTCGTTCAGGAATCGGTAAATAAAGCCAGTAAGGCATACGAGTCAGCCAAGGAAAAGATGACTGGAGAGGCAAAGGCTGCCTATGAAGATGCGAAGGAAAAGTTGTCAAAGGCCAGTGGAGCTGTTGGAGACAAGATGAGAAAGGACGAACAAGAGCTTTGAGTGGAGTAACCACTATCTACATTCTTTATTAATCTGTGAGTCAATGTCATTGATCAATCTGGTTTCTTCTTTCCACATATAATTAGCAGGTTCAATGAAAGACCTAAGCATAAAAATCTTGTGCCTAAGTAATGATCTTTGTCTTGCAAAATTGAGATTCTAATTCAAGTTAAGCATCTAGTTATCTAATGCTCTACTCACTCTATTTATATATATACATGTGCTAGAGTTGTGTAACTCAATAGTGCATTTAAAATTTTTTCTATTTATACCTTTGGAGACCTTTTTAACTTTTCTTTCCCACCCAAGTCCCTTGAGAGTTTATATATTTTTTTTTAAATCATTCATCTATTTTACCATTTGAGACAGTCTTAGAATATATTATATTTGGAGTTTAGTTACTTTAAGAATGTGTTTAGTGGAGTTCAATTATGAAAACTCTACCCAATAAACTCAGTTTGTGTTGCTAACTGAGTTATAACTCTTGATTAGAGGTAGACTTTAGTGATTTTTTTTATTTGCATGTTATATGCAAGTCTTACATGTTTTCCAGTTGGTTGCCATTGATTTTTTTTCAGCATCTCTCTTTCAGATGCGGTCACAATCACACATGCATTGGACTTTCATTATATGAACCTAACCATTTACGATAAACACAAGACCACTAGTAAAACATATATTGCTACTCTACATTTTTGTTGTATTGGCTAGTTCATGTTTATCAAGTCCATATCATCTATAACTACCCATTTTCTTTAGTTACTCAGTTTGAAAATTAAACCCAATTTTCTCTGTAGAGAGATCAAATGTTTTCCTCTATTTGGACAGATGTTTATTTTTGTATTTCATTTAAGTGGGTTCTAGATCATCCTGAATATATGCATCTAAAAACATTTTGTTTAAAATTCAATTTCTTGTATAGGAAAATTAATATTGGCCAGGAAAATACAAATAGCATTGAAGTCATAGATCATGTAACAACTACTATCATTTTCATACAGCACTCAATAATTGCGAGTATGTGACCCAGAAGAAGAAAATTTTGCCTCTTCCTTTGTAACACAAAACCAAGTATATATGATAATGTTAAGGGCATTATTAATTATGACAAATTGATTTTTTTTCCCTTGAATATCCCGTTTTATTAGGCTTTAAATCTTGAAATGATAAGGAATCCAAAATCCCAATATATTGGGGGGCCACCTTTGGATAATTTTGAAATTCCACGCCTGATATATATTTTCATTTTCCAGCCAGGAAAGAAAAAAAAAATTAAAGTGGGAAATTTTCAAAGAAGAAAGAAAAGACATTACATATATGAAATTGTGAAGCATTACTTCCATGTTCGTGAACTTGACTAAAAGAAAAGTTATTTCATCTCTTTCATATACCTTTTTTCTCCTTTTTCTTGTTTGTCTTTATTTTTCCAAGTAGAAACACCTTAATCTGATGATGGTGATGATGGAAAAGAAAATACGAGAGATCTCATCATATATTGCACTCTAGAATTGCATCGTCAATCTTGAACAAAGAGATTTTATACATGAGCATAAGAAAATATAAAAAGGGTTAATGGAGGTTGCTAATCTATCTCCTTATATATATGTCCAAATTTCATTAGCAATGATAGTGATATATGTATTTGCTAAGGATTTGGATTCACTTAAATCTGCTTCTTCTTCATGGCTTGTTTGTTGTTATGCATCCAAACCTTGAAAACCTTTCTCTTTACACCCATTTTTGAGCAAAACTGCTGCACTTCTTGCTCATCTTGCTTCTGGATCTTCCATCCTAATTTTTCTGCAAATTCCATCATCTCCTCCTTCTGATATTGGCTAAATTTTGTTCTAAACCTCTTTTTCAATCTATGCACGAATCCTTGCCCTTGCAAATTATTGAGATCCTGATCTTCACTTGATGATTCTGCCGGAGCCCCACGGTCGCCACCAAAGGCCATCATAATCGGTGCAGCCAATGAAAATCCGCGAGGGAGAGAAGTGGCGGCGGGTAGATGTTGTGGAATAGGTTGGCTATTACTTTCATGATAACAATTGGCTGCACATGGTGATTCCGCAACAATCTCTTTTCTGTGGAAGTTCCTGTGGCATTCACAAGCTGCACATTTTAAAGCTTCTGCAGTTCCCTCCTCGCCGCTGGGCATAAATTCTCCGCATCCATCGACCACTAGTCCTCCCATACTGGCGGCATGATTCTTCAAACATTGTCGGTATCGAACCCAAGGTGTTGATGCAGTTAGTGGTGATCTGGAAATGGATCTACTAGTTGGAGCAGAAACTGGAAGAGAAGCTGAAATTGGATCTGTGATAATTAGATCAGAATCTCTAGTGGGTTGGATTGTTTGATGTTGTAAATTCACTCGAGGATGGTGGTGGTGATGATGATGATGGCGATGACGATAATTATGATGATCGCTTGCTTTTCTGTCTTCTAAGGTTAGAATCAAAGAAGCAGAAGAAGGGTTTTTAGAAGAGGAAGAATCTCCATTAGTTGGATTGAAACCAAGAGAATTTGACATCGTTATTTCTTTTATCAAAACTGATCTGCAAGATAAAAGCTTTGAAATTGAATTGAATCTAAGTTTTTTTTTTTCCCTTTTTTAGCTGAGCTAATTAGCGTCCACGTCCCAAATCATCGTTATCATTGATTATTTCTGACAAAACAATGGCATCTTCCTAAACCCTAATTAATCAGCCCCATCTAATACAAGAGGAAACTAATCCTTATCAAAGAAATAATCACTTTACGACCCTAAAATTAAAAGCAGCGCAACCAATACTTTTTTATGTAATTATCATCATACACTTCTTATATGTGTTTTTTTATTTACAAAATATCAATATTTTTATAATAAAAGTGGTTGCTTTATATAAAAAAAAAGCTATAGGTTAATCATTTACCTCTTTTAATCTGATTTGGACGCTTGTGGGTGCAAATCTACTAACCTAATTTCTGATCATTAAACAAACTGACTCATAACAAAGATTGATTTAATTCTGTGAAACCCAACTTCAAATTCAACAAAAATTACCCAAAAAAGAACCAAAAAAAAAATGATAACTTCAATGGAAAAAATAGAAGATTAATTAAACAAGGACTTACCTTGATGAATTAAAGTGTAGATTTGAAGTTAATAAAGATGTAATTGCACCAAAGGATGAAAGAAAGAAAGAAAGAAAGAAAGAAAGAAACGTAAAATCTTAATTTATGATGCATGTATAAAACAATAAGAGTTGTTGTGATCTCCTTGCATCACATTGAAGCCCACAAGGTTAATGGTATCAAAGGAACAGGAGGTGGGTTAGCTTGCGGGTATTGTACTAAAAGAAACAGTGGTTCTCTTAAAAAAAAGAAAAGAAACAGTGGTTTCTCTTGCAGAACAACCGACAAGGTCATGTCAGTTCTCTTCCATAGCCTGCAAACTTGGTCCAGCTCATAGTTGTCGACCGCCTCTCTCTCCCCCAGCAAATAAAACCAAATTAATATGATATTTATGTGTTTTAATTGCAAAACAACAGTAACAATGATTGTATATAGTTTTGTGTTAATAAGATATAAAACCTTATTAGAGAAGCCCTTAAACCAGTTAAGTGCTTAACCTAAAATAGAGGGAACAAGGGAATTTTTATTTTTTTATTTTGGGAGAAAGAGAATTGAAGAAAGTGAGGAAGGTGGTCCACCACCATAGATGGTGTCCATTTTTAATTCAATTGCGGCATTTGCTTCAATTCTGCAATTCCATTCTCTCTATTAGCCAATTAATCTTCAATCTTTCCAGCATTGCATTGCAATTGATTCCATATGTTAATTAATAGAAAAATTCTTGTATATCGCTTTATCCATAAATTAATCTAATTATATATTTTAATTGTTTAATTTTTATTAATTGATGTAAATACAATACACATGCATATTACAGAGTAATTGAATAGGTGACTTGTTCAATCTTTTAATATATATTTTTTATTACAAAGTAATTGAATAGGTGACTTGATCAATCTTTCAATATATATTTTTTTTACAATTTATATGATCAGAATTCACGACCTTTCACCTTTATCATAATATACCAGTTAAAATAGCCTAATTAGTATCGGAAGATATTTTTTTTAGTCTCAAACCCTAGCCATTTTCTGATCTTCTTTTTGAAGTTTTCTTTCAATCTTTATAGTTTTGAAACTGTCGTTGACTTTCCAACAGTAACCTCCAATTTTTGTTTTGCTTTATTTGTTAATTTTAATAAATTTAAATTGTTATATATCTAATTTTTTTCTTCCTTTGTGAATATTTTCTCCCTTTTTATGGAGTTTTTATTTTCTTTATAGAATCGTTTGTTAGTTTTTTGAAAAATAATTTTTGTGAAATTTTTCTATTGGGTTAATATCGATTGATTTAGATTGTTCGTGATCTACAATACAAGATAAAAGCGAATTTTGAATGGACTCGATTAATCATTATAGATGCAGAGATATAAAAATTTTTCAGAAATATATATTTAGTTATTTTAGATTTTTATTTTCTATTATTAGATCTTAACATTATATTATATTATAAATGTGGTATGGCTGTTTTGATTTATTGATGATATCTTCTTTATTAAAAAAGATAGCCCAATTAGTATCAATCTTTCAATTTAATAATCCCAATACAATTGGTGAGCCTGATTTTCATTAATTACAGTAATTTTTTTTTGGGTTCCCTGAAATTAGGATAAATTAGTCTATTAAGGTTATAGTAAATTATAATAGGTTGGCCAAATAATTTGGTGTCAAACATACCATCTGATGGCAAGCCTACAACAAAAGGCTTAATATATAAAAATTATAAAGGCACCTCCTATGTTTTGATAAAATTATAAAATTGAGATTTTTCATTTGTTTCGACATGTGGTATGATTCATGGCTCTTTACTTGTGGAATAATTTTCAAATTTTAAATTATCAAAACATACGAGTAAATTTCAAAAATTAAAAAAAAACTAAATTTAAATTAATAAAGATACTAATTTAATTTATAAATTGATAAATTATCGTAGTTTAACATATTGAAGGTGGAAATTCTCAATTTTGTCAAACAAAAGAATTTTTGTGGTGAATTCTACTGAAGATAATTAAGAACCCCTTAATTTTTTTCTAAATTGAATACTTATGCAGTCTACTCAATATAGTAACTATTAATTTTCATTATTGGTCATTTTATTATTCCTATGACTAATTTAATATATGAAATCCAATATATAAAGAGCGTTTGGATTTGTGGTTGGGTGTAAAAAAATATATGTTAAAAATTTTCTATTTAATTGATTAATTTTGTAATTTTTTATAAATTATTTTTTCAAATCTACTTCTAAAAAAATATTTATTTACATATGTTTTTCTTGCAATCAGTTTTTAAAACTTAAAAAAATAAACAAAATTTTCTAAAAAATATTTTTCTTTTTCCTAACACAATGTCAAATATATTCATAATTTTATTAGGCTAAATTGGAAGGCCTACTTAAGGTGAATTTTAGGAGTTTTAGACGCAAATACATGATTATGTGTAAGTACAATTATAACTATAACATATAGAGATGACAATTCAATCTGGACTCGTGAGTCCCCACTCCGTACTGACCCTGAATGGAGTAGATTTTTTAACTTTGATTGGAGTCAGAGTGGATTACAAAAAAATTTGAAATAACATTTAACAAGGATGAGACAGGAATAATATTTATATACCTCACCTTGTGTCCCGTCCCATACCCTCCCACTATATATATATATATATAAAAGTAATTTACTTATTTATTAATTTATTTTATTTCTTTATGAAAGAATATTTTATTAATTTATATAAATATACTAACAGGTAATTCTCACATTGTATTGGAGAAAAATATTATAATTATAAAAAAAAAACTAAGAATTTAAAAATTTTATTTTCATGTAAAAAACTGATTTATATTAAATATCTTCATTAAAACAAAAAAAAAATAATTATTTTTTTCTAATAAAAAAATATCAATATTTTTTCTAGTTATTTATAAATTGATTAATATTATCATTTTCATTAGTTAAATATGAATTATGGAATATTGAAAAATTAAAATGTTGAATCTTTATAATTTTTTGCTCTTATTTTAGATTTATTTTGACGTGAAAGAAACTAATAATTTAAATAGATATAAACATAATAAAGTTAAAAAATATAGCGAAAATATCCGACATCACTTGGAGATATCTAACCCCATTTTTGGGGGTAGAGATGAAAATTAATATTATTTTTCCGTAAGAGTATAGGGCGAGAACGGATATTTAAATTTATAAACGGGGACATAAATGATGAAATCTGATTCCGATATGTTCGTTGCCACTACTAGGCCGACATAGATGGTAGCACATTGTCCCTTTCTCAAAGTTCTTATTTTCTCATAATACCCATTTGCACTTTTTAAATGTAATTAATAGTTAACTAATTTAAGATATTGATTAATTTAAATTCCTAAAATCAAGAAATCATTAATTATGTGAATTTATTTAAAATAACTTAGATTAATTGTCATATACATTTTTTATTTGTCATTTTTTTACTATATGCAGGTTATATATGAACAAAAATTATTCATAATTAATGTTAATAATGAATAATTTTTGTTCACACAAATCAAATTATATGTTTGTTATATACAAGTTATATTGGTGTTATCATATACGAAATTCTACACAAATTTATTTTATTTTTAATGATAAAATTAAATTTTGTAACACCAAATAAACATAATAATGTGTTTTAATCATGTATTGATTCAATGTTGAGGAATATAATTTTTTTAAGATATAACATATTTAAATAAAGAAGTGTGTTATTCTTATATTGAATATTTAACTGCCAAATGATAGTGACACTGTTTGAATGTTATATATAGGCTATCTAATGTTATATTGATGTTATATGATTCAAATTCATGCACATATATTGCAATTTAATATGTTTCTGTCACACAGACCAAATTATATATTTATTATATGCAGTTTATATTAGTGTTATATAATATGAAATTCTGTACAAATTTAATTTATTTTTAATGATGAATCTCAATTTTGTAACACCATAACTATTATTTAACTGTATGTGTATACATATGAATTGAACAACATAAAAACATTCGTATAACATCCTAATATGGCAATGATTTAAAAAGGTGAAATATGAGCCTCCCAAATTCTCCAATGCAATGAGTTTTCTTTATTTGAGGGAAAAAGAACCTTATGAGGTCCGACACTATTGGTTCTTGGGCTACGAGGAAAAACTAGAAATTGGAGCACCTATTGATTAGCAGCAAATCTTTCACAGCAGACAAGATCTTTTTTATTAACAGCACCGATCTTCTCCTCTTGTTTTTCTTCCAGTGGATAAGGCATGAGAAACACAAAACTTTGCATATTGAGGTTGTATTATAATTACATTTGAGCTTTGAAACATAAGTCAGTAACCAGACTTATAAGTCAAATATTGATATATATAAAGAAGAAAGAAATATATATCCACACATAAGTCAAATATTGATATAATTGATTAGTACTGGAACATTGTTTTTGTTTATTTCTTAGTTGGACTAGGAAAATAAAAGAAAGAAAAGAGAAAAGAGAAAATATAAATGATGATGCTGTAATCTACCCAGAGGAGTAAAAAACACAAAGATTAGTCTCAACATAATTAATAATCAAGATAATAATTCATGTTTTGATTCATCACAGTTAATTAGTTGCAGTCTACTACTTGTCGTTTGTAGTGCTCCCTGAACTAGCCATCTAGCCAACTTTGTTATATCCAATTTCCTATTCCGAAGGACAGATCCAGGAATCAAATGTACGTTTACCTCTACGAGGAACACTCTCTAAACCATTTTCATGGTGAAAATTGGATGAAGAACGCTGAATAATTGAATTTACAACTATCAAGAGACCTCAAATGATCTTGATTTCCATCTCTCCAGTTATTTTCATTCCTCAATCGCATCCTCTCTATATTATTCCCATGACTGGGTAGAACTCCACTGAGATTATTCGCATTAACTTGTCCTCCATGGCTCCTACCCAGTTGCTTAAAGGGCATATTTGGTTGAGATTGTTGATGATGAACCATTTGAGCATATGATGTAAAGGGTAAAGAGAAGCCACTGGTTCCAAATGGCCGACAGGGCCGGACCTCATAGCTGAAGAACCAATAGTGCCGAAACGGTCGAAAACAATTAGGAAGGAAGTGGTTGGAGTGAATTTCACCGATGAACCCAATTATACATCTCGTAACAATTTAATATACGAAAGATTATTTATAATACAAAAGTACTCAAATTATATAAATAATAAGAACTCAATACCTTAAAAATTATTTATAACACAAAAGTACCTTAATTTTTATTTTGTAACCAAATAGTACTTACGTTTTTAATTATTAGTCTCTATAACATAAGTGTAATATTAAATATTCACATGAGATAAATTTTAATAAAAATAAAATTAATTATAATATCCACATCAGATAAATTTCAATTTTATTGACTGGATATTATAACTAATTTTATTTTTATTAAAATTTATTTTGATATTTCATATCATACTTCTATTAGAGAAACTAAATAGGTATTTAGTAGTGCTATTAAGTATTCCAAAAATATATTTTTAATTTTTTTGATTTAATTGACTAATTTTTTAAATTTTTTATAAATTATTTTTTTTTCAAATTTGTTTATGGAAAAAATATTTATTTATTTTTGTCTACCAAAAATAGTTTTCTAAACACAATGCTAAACGAGTCCTAATAGCTGAAGAGATAAGTACTATTTAGTTACAAAATAAAAGTTAAGGTAGTTTTGTATTACAAATAATTTTTAAAGTGCTGAGTTGTTACAATTTATATAATTGAGTTATTTTTGTATTACAAATAATATTTAGAATACTAAATTATTACAATTTATATAATTGAGATATCGTTAATATAATTTACTCGAAGTGGTTGACCTGGCGGCTATGGGCATAGTGGAAACTACGGCAATCATTCATTGGCATGCTCGTTACAAAAAATTCAGAAAAATAAAATAAAATAAGATAATTTAGATATTTATACGGTTGAGAAAAAGAATAAAAAGAAGGATGAACCTATTTTTAGGTACTGAAATTTATTTATTTAATTTAATATTAAAAATATCATGAAAATTTTGAAAATCAGAAATATAGCTTTTAGTTAATAAAATTTATTAAATATATTATGATAATTAGCATTAAAAAAGTTACTCTCGGTGCAAGTTTTTCGAATGAATTTTAGCCTATCTCCTTTTATTGGGCCGATTGAATTCAATATCCAATCTATTTTTTTTAAATAAAAGAAAAAGAAAAATACAAAAAAGACAAGAAAACCCAATGATGGATGAAAGACATAGAAATAATAGCAAATAATTAATAAATAATTTTATTCATCAATTTGGCAATTACAAATAAAAAAATAGAATCTAATTAATTACAAAGTCTTCGGCCAACTTCATCACGTGTAAAATTTTGATGCAAAAAATTGGCCGTCCACACAGACATCTATTGGTAAAGTTTTTTAAAAAATAATGATGAACTGAAATATTAATATTTTACTTTCATTTCTCTGTATGGTTTGATTTGGTAAAAATAATAGAAAGCATTTTTATAAATCCATCAAACTGAATCAATACTATTCTATTATTTTTTAATAAATTCAATTCAAATCGAATCAAATTTTATATATTTATATATATAAACATCAAATCAAAATAGTTTTGGTTATTTCATAAGCTACCCAATAAAAAATAGAAAATAAAAGACAAAGTAGGAATGAAGAAACTGATATATGTTTTCAAAACAGCATTCAATTTTTATTAAAAAGTTAAAATTCAACTAATTAATATTTCTTCATGTACTAAACAAAATATTAGCCAATAAATGATAAACACTCTTACAGTTAACATTTAATGTATTGCTACTCAGACTAAGTCCTAGTTGAAGCGTATTTAATTTATAATTTTAATTTACTGCCCATTCTTAATTAAAAAGTTTTCAATTCACCCAATAATTTGATTTTTTTTTTTCACTTTAATAAGGTTCTTATTGTTGAATAAATAGGTCTTATATCTAACTCATCTCAAAAGCTAGTTTAGAAGAAAAGAGATGTCCAAATTATTAT
>CATIWF010082345.1:0-17852 GCA_949630135.1 Balakata baccata | reverse complement strand
GTCAAATGTTGCAAAGTGATAGTGTTATATGATTCAAAAAAAAAATCCCTCATTATAAACAGGAGTATGTTCCATTATATGCAATATACGACAACATGATATAAGTATAAGTGATATCCATAGGTATAAGGTGTTACAATTTTGTTCATATATAAGAGATCTATATCTCTTGGGAACAACTTGTATCCTACTTTACTTATGAAGCTCTTGTGTTTCATAAGGCCTTACTGTTACTTCATCTATATGAATAAGATATTTGGGCTTTGCTAGTTGATTTGTGTCTGTTTGAGTATATATTTGAACTTTATCAAGTTCATTATTGCTCCCACTATCTTATTGTAGAAGAAACTCTTTTCTTGGAAGATAGCATTATTTGAAACAAACACCTTTTATTTCAAATAGTGGTAAAACTGATAACAAAATGACTCTCATTGGTTATCCCACACATAGACATAAGGTTAGATTGAGCTTGTAATTAATCCAACATTATCTACTTCTTTTAAGCAGGATAATCCTAAACTTTCTTTCATGAAAGAATAGGTTTTCTGTTATTTCATATCTTATATAGAATAACATCAATTGGCTGATTATGTTTATCACATAAAAAAAATCGCATGTGCATGACTATAGAAGGAACTTTAAGGAATTTCAAAAGCTTATTATGTACCTTACCATGTCTAACAAGGTTTGACTATTTCTTTTAGCCACATCATTATGCTATGGCATATATGGTTCATTCAGATAAATTCTCATTATCTATTATATGACATTAAAACATTTAGCTTAAGTATTATTTCACTTTGACCTAATCTAAGTGTCTTAATACTTTTGCTAAATTGTTCCCCTTCTTCATTTTGAATTCTTTGAACATTTCAAAGGTTTCAAATTTGTATCTCAGCATATACAAATACTTGAATCATGAGCAATCATAATTAACGTAATGAAGTAGACAAAACCATTTATGGCATGCATGGACATTGGTCCATATACATCTATATGTACAAGGTCCATCAGTCCTTTTGAATGGTCATCCTTTTAACTAAAAGGTGATTCTGTTAACTTGCTTAGTAAAATAGATCCACATATGTCACATGATTCAGAATCAAATGACTTCAAATTGCTAGAACACATCATGTGATTCTCTTTTATATGCCCAAGCTGACAATGCCATAATATATGGTTTTTGGTCATCAACTCTTTAAATTTGATATTAAGGATAGAATCAAGCATTCCAAAACCATAAACTCTCTTACGTATTATTTTTGTTTCATAAGGAATCTCATTTGACCACACAGAATAATAATTGTTCTTAATAGTCAAATGAAGAACTTTTGTTTACCTATTAAACAAAATTATATTCTATATTCATAAATAAAAACAAAATTTCAATTGTTTAAACCTTTAAACAAGCTTACTAGAGGGTGTTGAAACTTAAGCCTCTATAGCTACTGCACCAACTGTTGCTATATGGCCAATGTGCACAGTTTTCACTCTCTTTTCTTAAGCTTTCTATTGTTTCTTTGGTCTTGCATATCTAATATATGTGAGACCTACATGAAGTATCTAATATCCATGTGTTGTTATAAGAAACAATTTTATCCTCTTTATCAAATTTACTTGAAGTAGAAGGTGCATCTATATGCCTTGCCTTCTACTTCTTGAAAAACTCAAAATAAGCTTTGTTATTACATTTCCATTTTGCAACTCTTACTATAATAGAAGTACCTTTTAAGATATCCCTCTAGTTTTTCCTTTTATCTATAATGCATGTTACATTTTAGAACTTCCTTCTATCATCTTGAAGTGGAAGAACAATTTAGATATCCCATATCACTTAGTGTGAGTTTGATCATTGGCCATCTCTCTAAGATGATACATAATGGTTTTGCATCCATTTCATCATGTGTTTGAAGTTTGAACAACTTAGGACCAATCCATTATTATTCAAGTACATCTTGTATGCAAATTGTTCATAACACTTACATCTCAAGCATTAAGGGAAGGAAAATAGCTACTCTAAGACTTTCGCAACCCTTTGGATTTGAGAACCATTCTTAGTTTTATGCTAGTTAAGGAAGCTAAGGTTAGTCAAATTGTATGACTCATGATTATGCTTTGATTCACATTGAATAATATGATTCCAACAACTTAGATGTAAAGATCGAGATTGTAGAACTGTGTACATGAGTAAATGCATGATATTAGGTCTTTTATAAAACGCATTATGGCTCCCACTATTTTATTGCTAACCCATGGCCCTCACTGTGGATTCGAGATAACTTATATGTAAGTCCTCTTAGTGGGTCGATATCCAATTTGCTAAGAATGACCTTGAGGCAATTCAACAAACCATCCTTAGTTTAATTGGTAGGTATCTAATCCCTACCAATTGCATATCCATGCAACTATCGAATCTTGTGCTATCAACTAATTGATGTACGCACACACATTGGACTATCAATTCTTGATATGTGCACATCTCATGTACACTTACCTAACTTCGCCTCCAATACACATTGACCTTGGCGAAAATCCAACAAATCAATGGTTTTGGTTAAGTCCAACCCATTAATCATGAAATCTAATTTCAATGGTTCAAACATATTCTTATAGAGTGAGCTTGAGGCAACTCAACAACTCTAACTCTAGAAGAACTCTAGTTATCCCCACATTAATGGAAGGCATAAGACATAATTGTTTGTTTAGTGAGGGATTTTGTTAATTGAGTCTCATCATTTTATTACTGCATGTTTTTATATATCATACATTCATCACATGGATATATAAAGATAGTTACATTAACTATATGGCATGATTATGCACATACTAAAATCAATCTCTTGAGCCATAAAGAGATTGACTAGGTCTTACATAGGTATACGCATGAATTACAACCCAAAAATAGAAATCATATTCTTACTTCTAAGTCTTCTTATTTATGGCACCATCTCTCTTGCTTCCTACTCCTTTGCATCTCCACTCTATCCTAATCCTATGTAATCTAATTATACATTTCAAATATAGAAAACCTCAATTTACATTTGAGGGGAGTGAGATGAGAAAAGAAATACAAGAGAAAAATAAGAGAGGTAGGGACACGTAGGCCCTATTTACCATAAAATAAAAAAAATCATGCATGCTCAATCACATTGGGCCTAACCCCATAATCATCCATCATGCCTTTCCATACACACCTAATATGCAATCTCTACTGCATAAAATAAAATAAATAAGGTAGTGACAATTTTGGATTCTAAAATTGAAAATCGGTTTCAACACTTGATCCGAAATTGCCTACTAATATTTTTTCGGTTAATTGAATTTTGTATGTCAATTTAATATGGAAGTTAATATTTAATCAAATTAATTAAATTCCACATTTCCATAAATTAATTCAAAATTAATGCACCTTAAAATTAGGTTATTATGATGTCAACAATTAAACAATTTAATTCTAACATACATATCATATTCTAGTCATAATAGATATTAATTTGCTCACCTAAATTAATTCAAAATTAATTTCCAAAAAATTGGCAAAATTTCCAGAACTTCAAATCATCATTATAGGCATTTTTAGATCAGCTCAAGTCCATCAAAATAATTTTGGCACAAGCCAAAGTCATTAAGACAAACGAACTAACACATAAGATGCTCAAAACGACCCATTTACTGTCTATAATTAATTTGGAAATTTAAATTCGAGCAAATTAATTTTGGCATGCATCTAACATCAAAATAACATATTTTTAATCACATAAAAAATATTTCAAGGTGCTGGAAATGAAATATTCACATATAAAAAAATTCAAATAAAACAGTCCCGCCGGGTACCCGAAACTGTTCTGTTTCGGTGTTTGTTTGAAAAATTAACTAAAACAATTTTTAATTAATTATTTGACACTTTTAGAGGCTTAAACACATTATCAATATCTTTAAATAATTTTTCCATAATCAAATTACAAGAAAAATATGAAAAGCCCCAACAATTAAGCCAAACAACATCACATGTTTATCAACAATGCAATTTTCAGCAATATTGTAATAAATTCGAAATTAATTATTTAAATCATATTCAAACCATTTTTCAATATATATAATCATTCTCAATCATCTCATGATCAGATCATAGAAAGAAAAATATGTAAAACAAATTTTACAAATTAATTTCAATTTTACAAATTAATTTCAATTTTACAAATCAAAAGATCCAAAATAATCAAAATCATGCAATCCAATTGCACCTTAAATTAAAATTAATTTTAATGGATACAAGGGGGCTCTGATACCAATGTTGGGTTTTGAGGTTGAATCAAGTTAAAAAAAAATGCAGCAGAAATAAAAATTTTCAAAAGCCGAATCAAATGATTCTACTTGTTCCATTAAAACTAATTGAATCAAAATCATAGTTAGAAATTATACCTTTAATTTCTTGAACCAATTCTTCAAATTTCTTTCTTGTTGGGTTGTAGCAAACCATAACAATCCAATCTTGGATAGTCTCTAATGATAATCCACATGGAAATTGAAGAAAGAAACCACAAGGGTAATGGTTGGAACAAACATAATGTACTAGCATTGTGTATGTTATTTGAGAGAAATTATAAGAAAATTAACTACTAATTTTTTATGGTAGGTTATCAGTTTTTCTGGTGAAAAATACTATTTATAGGTGTTTCTAAACACCCTAGGGTTGGAAAAATTACCAACAACAATAAGGAAATTTGGAGAATTAACATAAGAAATTAAATGTATAATTTCTAACTATATTTTAATTGAATTAGTTTTAATGGCACAAGCAAAATCCTTTGATTCGGATTTTTGTAAATTTTTATTTCTGCTGCATTTTATGAATATGATTCATCCTCAAAACCCAACATATATAATGTCTATAAGGAGCTTAAAATGGGCAAAAAACTAACTAGACCTCTAAGGACACTAAGTAGGCAGGTCAAATATATAACAGGCATAACTCTCTTAGCCATAACTCAGCATTCGCCTATAATCTATTAATAAAATTTCGTACAAAGCTAGATAACATAGATATATACAACTTTTATGTTTTGAGTTTCCTCAATTACTGAGTCTATCATATCGAAAAATAATCAAAACATAAAGTGAATTAGCTAGGTTCTACAATCAAACCAGTTCCAGTGCGATGATAATATCTTTCCATAGACACCAAATCGTGCAAAACTATTTATATATCCATAAACTTAAGATATATAACTACAACGTTTATGTTTTACACCTTTCCAGAATCTATTTCCATGGGTATGAAAACTGAGTGCCAATACACTGCCCAAAACAGACCCTAATTAGTCATATTAAACACTTAAACAAGCAGAGATGATTACTTACCAATTCCAAACTAATTAAGGCTGAATTTCTTGCAAAAATTGAGTAAAAGAAGGAACAAAAATTGGCTAGTGTGGTCGTGGGAGAAGAAGGGCAGAAATGATGCAAAGTAATTATAAAACAAAGAGATAAGGCTATGTAGTCTCTTGAGCAAGAGCAATCGACTCAATCTTGTCCTTTCTCTTTTTCATTTCTTTTCTTTTTTTTTGTCCATATTGTTGTTGTTGTTGTTGTTATTATTATTATTATTATTATTATTATTATTATTATTATTATTATTATTATTATTATTACTACTACTACATGTATCAAGTCAATGTCAAAAATACTATGTAGTCAAATAGTTCAATCTAAGTAATTTAACTATGCCAAATTTCATTTATTTCAATTTAATCATTTTATTCCAATTATTTATAATACTTTATAATCCTTATTTAAATTCTAACTAGACACGTCAACTTAGTACCATCGAAATAGCCCGAAACGTAACAAGTCTATCTCATGAGCACGTTCTACCTAAATTCCTTATGTATGCATGTGTTTCATGTGAATGACATATATAAAATGAACATGTCAAAATGAAGTGCATATAGTAATGCATGTGGGAGAGTCGAGGTTGTTACAATTCTTCGCTCTTTTAAAAATTTCGTCCCCAAAATTTGATACTTGAGAACAATTGTGGATACTGTCTTTTGATATTCTCTTATGTTTCCCATGTTGCCTCTTCCACTGAATGGTTCCTCCATAATACTCTGAGTAGAGGTATTTTCCTATTTCTCAACTGTTTTGGCTTGTATCCCATGGTTTCTACTTGTTCTTCTACATAACTCATGCCATCTGCAATCTCAATGGCTTGATCTTTAAGTATATGTGTAGAGTTTGATCTGTATCTTCTTAGCATACTAACGTGAAATACATTATGAATTTGAGCCATCTCCGGTGGTAAATCTAACTTGTATGCCAATGGCCCAACGTCTTCAAGAATTTCATAAGGCCCTATGTACCTTGGACTCAGTATGCCTTTCTTGCCAAATCAAATTGCTCCTTTCCATGGTGACACTCGAAGAAATACTTTTTCGCCTACCTTATATTCCATTTCTCTTATGCGCTGATCAACATAGCTCTTTTGTCTATCTTGTGTTGCCTTGATTTTGCTTTTAACTATCTTGATCTTATCTATTGTATCCTGTACCATTTCTGGTCCTTCAATTGCTCGTGCACCTTCTTCATCCTAAATAATTAGGCTTCTACACTTTCTTCCATATAGTGCTTCATATGGTGCCATCTGGATACTACTGTGGTATTGATTGTTGTATGCAAACTCTATTAGTGCCACATATTTATCCCAAGATCCTTTGAACTCCATAACATATGCCCTGAGCATATCCTCCAATGTCTATATAGTTCTCTCTGATTGACCATCAGTCCGTGGGTGAAATGCAGTGCTAAAGTTCAAATTTGTTCCCAATGCCTTTTGTAAACTCACCCAAAAATGTGAAGTAAATTGTGGGTCTCTATCAGATACAAAGGATAATGGAATGCCATGTAATCTAACTATTTCCTTGATATATAACTTTTCTAAATTCTCAAGTGTAAGCCCCCATCTGATAGGCAAAAAATGTGCTGACTTGGTTAATCTGTCGATAATTACCCATATAGCATCATTTTTCCGTGGAGTTCTCGGCAATCCATAAAGAAAGTCCATTGTTATTTTCTCCCATTTCCATTATAGCACTAGCAATGGATGTAATTTACTTACTGGAGCTTGATGTTCTACTTTAATTTGTTGATATGTTAGGCATTCAAAAACATATTCTGCTATGTATTTCTTCATTCTTGGCCACCAATAATGAGGTTTCAAACTGTGGTACATCTTCGTAATCCTTGGGTGAATTGCATATGGTGCATTATGTGCCTTTTCCATTATTTCTTGGCATAGGTTTTCAATGTTTGTAACACATATGCATGACTTTAACATCAATGTATCATTTTGCAAGTGGAAGTCTTTGCTTTTTCCCTACTTTGCCATTTCAATTCTCTCATGTAATTGTGGATCTTTATCTTGAGCTTCTTTGATTCTGCTTAATAGTATAGGTCTAACCTGAAGAGTTGCAATCAGTGACCCACTATCATGCATACTCAATTCAACATTCATAGACCGAAGCTGAATCAAATATGGAAGAGAGGATGCTTGCAAGTGAGCTATACTGTCACCAGACTTCCTACTTAATGCATATGCGACAACATTTGCCTTCCCTGGATGATATTCAATTGTGCAGTCATAATCTTTTAATAGATCTAACTGTCGCCTTTGTCTCATGTTTAATTCTTTCTGTGCTAGTAGATATCTCAAACTTTTATGGTCTGTGAATATCTGGAATGTTTCGCCATATAAATGATGTCTCCAAATTTTCATTGCAAATACAACTGTAGCCAATTCTAAATTATGCACTAGATATGACATTTCATATTCTCTCAGCGGCCTGGATGCATAAGCTATCACCTTACCATGCTTCACTAATACACATCCTAAGCCTTGGTGTGAAGCATCACTATATATTATAAACCCTCCTATGCTGTAGGGATAGCTAACACTAGTGCAGAAGTTAGCATGTGTTTTAATTCTTCAAAACTACTTTGACACTCTAGAGTCCATTTCAATGGCACATTCTTTCTTAGCAATTTAGTCAAAGTTCTGGCAATTAACAAAAATCTATCAACAAATATGCAATAATACCTGGCTAAACCTAGAAAACTACATACCTCTACAACATTTTTAGGAGCTTCCCAAGTTACTATGGCCTTTATTTTCCTTGGATCTACCTTTATACCTCTGCCTGATACCACATGTCCAGGGAATACCATAAGGTCTAAATAGAATTCACATTTACTCAATTTAGCATATAATTGTTTCTCCCTCAAAGTTCACAGCACAATCCTCAAATGTTGTTCATATTCCTCCCTATCCTTCGAATACACCAGTATGCCATCAATAAATACTGTGACAAATTTATCTAGATATGGTTGAAACACTTTATTCATTAGTGCCATAAATGCAGTTGGAGTATTAGTTAACCCAAACGGCATGACTAAAAATTCATAGTGGCCATACCTAGTTTGAAAAGCAGCATTAGAACATATACATCTGCTACCCTTAGTTGATAATAGCCTGACTTCAAGTCAATCTTGGAAAATACTTGGCCTCCCCGTAACTGGTCAAACAAATCATTTTATTCAGCTGTCTGTAGTAAATGGACAATCTCATGGTACCATATTTATTTTTGACAAAAAGCACTAGTGCTCCCCATGGTGAAACACTACGTCTGATGTACCCCTTATCAAGTAGTTCCTGTAATTGGGTCTTCAATTCTTTCAACTCAACTGGAGCCATTCTGTAGGGTGGTATTGATATTCGTGCTACCCCTAGTACCAAAACAATATTGAACTCTATCTCTCCAGTAGGTGGTAATCCAAGAATATCATCTGAAAATTCCTTCACTACTAGTATATTTTCAAGTGAACTATTAGTGGTTTTGGTGTGTCAGTCACATGTGCTAAATATGCCTTACATCCACCTTTGATCATTCTAAATACCTTTACAGTGGATACTAAATAGGTAGGTACAAGTTTTCATTCACCAAGAAGTACAAATCTCAGCAGGTCTTTAGACTATAAAATTACTTCCTTAGTGAGACAATTCACTATTGCATGATGTTTAGTTAGCCAGTCCATTTCCAGTATCACATCAAATTCATACAGTGGCAATAAAATCAAATCAGCTTGCAATTTGGCTTAATCAATTTGTATTAAACAGTCACAGCATACTTTGTTCACAACTACTATTGTTCCCAATGGAGTACTCACATTTATACTAGTTCCCAAGGGTTCATGCTTTTGATGCAGTTTAGATGCCATATGTAATGAAATAAATAAATGCGTGGAACCTGGGTCTATCAATGCATATGCTGGTACATCATAAAAAAAAATATTACGAATTACAACTTCTAGAGCATCAACTGCCTCCTATCTAGTCATAGCAAAGACTCTAGCCTATGTGGGAGGTCTAGAACTCTAACCCTCAGATCTAGTCATACCTCTGCTTGTTGCACCAGTCCTGCCTCTGCCTCTGCCTTGTGCTACACTAGTATTACCCACTTTGGGTGCTTCCACTGTGGCCTCTTATATCCCTCTGCCAGTCTCTGCCAATCTACCTCTTTATGGACATTCTCTATACATGTGATCTAATGACCCACATAAATAGCATGCTCCTGTGAGCATTCTGGATTCACCGGTATGTTGTCTCCTACAGTGAATACAAGTAGGCTTATGCTCCATATATTGACTTTGTCATCTACCATAATAAAATGAAGTCGCAGCACGACCTCTAGAGCCTAAGTATGTACCCTTGTTATCAAACTATGAGGGTAAGAATTTGACCCTCTTTCCTTGTCTCCTACTGGACTCTGCAGGAAATTCTCTTGTTGCCTTTTTAGATTGTTGTTCTGCAGCTTCTTTCATAAATCTTTCTACCCTAATTGCTACAGCTCTACGTCTGGTGTAGCTATCGAGATCAGTAGTTGTGATTCTATTCCTGATCTGAGGCCCTCTTTAAATTTTTTGCATTTGTCTCTTTCAGTAGAGACCATAAAAGTGGCATAGTGAGAGAGTTTATTAAATTGTACCTCATATTCTGCCATAGTCATGTTTCCTTACTTTAAATTTAGGAACTCTCTTCTTTTCTCATTTTATAGGCATATGGCATATAATTATTTTGAAATTCCCTAACAAAATCATCCTAGGTAATAATAGGGGGTTGTACATCACTGCCAGGAACTGTCTCCCACCATTCATATGCATTACCCAAAAGCAAAGATACTGCATAATCAAATTTTTCCTCAGGAATACATTTCATCATATTTAATACCCTCTCGTTCTCTTGAGCCAAGTCTCAGCCTCTACTAGATCAGTGGTGTCATAAAAATCAATTGCACCTTGTTTTCTTAGCTTGTCATAGATCTTTCCCTTTGCTTCTCTAGCCCATGTATTTTCTATTTAGGGTTCTCATAGCGTATCTCTGCATGTGAGGACTGGGATGCATGTACTGGAGCCCTAACTCCTAATGCAGGTTTGTCTCTATATGGGTGATGAGATGCCTCATGTGCGTGATGTTTAGCCTACCTCTCTCTCATTGGTGAATTGTGTTCTATCGTGGCCCTATAACACATGATATTATGTCACTTGACAATGTTCAAGACATGTGATGCACATGTTATCATATTCTAATGCATATGCGTGTTCCCAAAGAACATATCTCTGCTTTGATACCAAACAAAAATGTAACACCTTATACCTATGGATATCCCTTATACTTTCATTATGCTATTGTGTATAGCATGAGAATAAGATAGAGTCCTCCTTATATTGAGGGATATATTTTTTTTGGATCATATAACATTATCACTATGTAACATTTAACAATTTCCCATAGCACATAGCTTGACTGTAAACATAATATATTACATATGCTAATAATTCATACGCTATATTCAATTATTTCAGGTAGAAAGTTCAAGGCCAAATATACATTTACACATCATTGCATATTTACTAATTTATACATATGCAGATATACAACTCAAAATGCAGATGTCAGGGTTCTACATATTCCTATCTTTGCACAAACACGGTTGGTCAGTACAACATGGTTAGTGAGATTTTAGACTATGAGATTGAAGTTTCAAATCCTTTAGGCCATAGTGTGGTAGTGAACAAAGTATTTAGAGAATGTCCTTTAGTTGTACAAGGAAAAGAGTTTCCTGTGGATCTTATTAAGCTGCCTTTTCATTATGATGCCATCTTAGGCATGGATTGGCTCTCTCGACATAAGGCAGTGATAAACTGCAAGTCTAAGCTAGTGATACTTAAGACTACAGATCAGAAAGAGATTATGGTCAGATGCAAGTTAGTACCACAATTTCCATGTGTCTTGTCTATGATGAAGGCCAAGAAGATGTTGAGGAAAGGATGTGAAGCTTACCTAACTCATGTCATTGACACTAGAGAAAAGAGTCCAAACCTTGAAGATATTCCTATTGTTAGGGAATTTCCATATGTGTTTCTAGAAGAATTACCAGGTCTACCACCTGAGAGAGAGGTAGACTTTTCTATTGAACTTACTCCTGGCGCGGCTTCTATTTCATCTACACCATACAGAATGGTGCCATCAGAGATGAAAGAGCTTAAGGCTCAATTACAAGAGCTTCTTGATAAAGGTTTCATAAGACCAAGTGTTTCTCCTTGGGGTGCACCAATACTTTTTTGTGAAGAAAAAGGATGGGTCTATGAGGCTATGCATAGAATATAGGCAGTTGAATAAGGTGACGATTAAAAATAAGTATCCATTGTTACGTATTGATGATCTTTTTGACCAACTTAAGGGTGCAGGAGAGTTCTCTAAGATAGACTTGAGATCGGGTTATCATCAATTAAGGGTGAATATGGAGGATATAGCTAAGATAGCATTTAGAACCAGATATGGCCATATGAATTTTCGATTATGCCATTTGGTTTAACCAATGCTCCTGCAGCATTTATGGCTCTTATGAACAAGGTCTTCAGGTCATGCATAGATCAATTTGTGGTTGTCTTTATTGATGATATTTTGGTATTTTCCAAATATCATGAGGAACATAAGAAGCATTTGAGGATAGTGTTGCAGACACTTAGAGAACACAAGCTTTATGCTAAACTCTCAAAATGTGAGTTTAGGCTAAATAAGATGACATTTCTGGGACACATTGTATCAGCAGAAGGTATTAAAGTTGATCCTAGCAATATTGATGTAGTTGTAAATTGGAAGGCTCTATAGAATATGACTGAAGTTAAGAGTTTCCTTGGATTGGTAGGTTATTATAGGAGGTTTGTCAAGGGCTTTTCAATGATTGCTTCCCCTTTGACAATGTTATTGAGGAAAGATATTAAGTTCGAATGGACAGAAAAATGCTAGGCTAGTTTTGATAAACTTAAGAGAATGCTTACAGATGCTCCAATTTTGACACAACTGATCCTTAATAAGGAGTATGTCATTTATAGTGATGCTTCTCATAATGGCTTAGGTTGTGTATTAATGCAAGAAGGAAAAGTGGTTGCTTATGCTTCCAGACAGCTGAAACCACATGAGAAGAATTATCCTACATATGATTTAGAGTTAGTAGCCATAGTTTTTGCATTAAAGATTTGGCGTCATTATCTATATAAGGAAAAGTGTTTCATCTACACAGATCATAAGAGCTTGAAGTATCTACCCACACAAAGAGAGTTGAATTTGAGACAGAGAAGATGGCTTGAATTGATAAAAGATTACAATTGTGTGATAGATTACCATCCAGGCAAGGCTAATGTAGTAGCAGATGTTCTAAGCAGGAAGACTGTGGCAGAGTTGCTCATCCAGCCAACTCTTATCCAGGAGATCAAAGATGCACAAAAGCAGGATAGCAAGTTAGTTGAGCTAGTTGAGTTGGTCTCTAAGGGGGAGAGACCCAAGTTCACCATTGATTCATATGGTAGATTGTACTCTCAGGGCAGGTTATGTGTACCTAATATTGAGAATCTAAGAAAGAGGATCCTAGAAGAGGCCTATGAAAGCAAATATGTGCTGCACCTAGGAAGCAATAAGATGTACCAAGAGTTGAGAAGCCAATATTGGTGGGCAAGTATGAAAAAGGATATTATAGATTACACTACGAGGTGCTTAACATGTCAAAAGGTTAAAGCAGAGCATCAAGTACCTTTAGGATTGTTGCACCCAATCACTATCCTGGAATGGAAATAGGAGAGGATTACCATGGATTTTGTGGTTAGATTACCCTTGACACCGAAGAAGCATGATGCTATATAGGTCATTATGGATAGGCTCACAAAGTCGGCACATTTTTTGCCTATCAAAAAAGACTACCAACTAAACAAATTGGTAGAGATTTATGTTAACGAGATAGTATGACTTTATGGAGTGCCTATCTCTATTGTTTCTGATAGAGATCTCCGATTTACATCTCAATTTTAGGGTAGCTTGCAACGAGCTCTAGGTATTAAACTTAATTTTAGCGCGGCTTTTCATCCCCAAACAGTCGGACAATCAGAGAGAGTTATTTAGATCTTAGAGGATATGATGAGAAGTTGTATTATTGAATTTGAAGGAAGCTGGGACAAATATATTCCTTTAATGGAATTTGCCTACAACAACAGCTATCAGTCCAACATTCAGATGGCCCCATATAAGGCATTATATGGTAGGAAGTGTTGAATACCTTTATGTTGGACAGAGCTTAGCGAGAGGAAAGTAGTTAGGCTAGATGTAGTGCAAGAGACGGAGGAGAAAGTGAAAATTATTCGAGAAAGGCTTAAGGCAACTTCGGACAGACAAAAATCGTATGCTGACCTTAAAAGACGAGACATCAAATATATTGTAGGAGATAAAGTTTTCCTTAAAGTTTCCCCTTGGAAAAAGATATTGAGATTTGGAAAAAGAGGTAAGCTAAGCCTAAGATTCATTGGACCATATGAAATTTTGGAAAGAATTAGACCGGTTGCATATAAACTCGCTTTACCACTAGAGTTGAGTATGATACATAATGTTTTTCATGTATCAATGTTAAGACGATACAGATCAAATGCTTCTCATATTATACCAGCTGAGAGCATACAAGTGAGACAAGATTTGACATTTGAAGAAGAACCAGTCCAAATTCTAGCAAGAGAGATTAAGGAGCCTAGAAACAAGTGGTTACCATTAGTGAAAGTTCTATGGAGAAGTCAGACAATGGAAGAAGCAACTTGGCAAAGCGACGAAGTGATGAAAGCTCAATACCCTCAGTTATTCGATAACGACGTATCAGGTATGTTTCGAGGACAAAACATTTTAAGGAGGATAGAATTGTAATGTTCGCTAATTAGGGTTTAATTAGAATAAATAAATAATAAGTGGTTAAATGAGAAATTAAATAAATTATAATTGATTGACGTAGTTAATTTAGTTAAAATGAAACTAAGTGATTAGATTGTTTAAATAATAATAATAATAATAATAATTGGGAAAAAAAAAAGGAAAAAAAAAAGCATATGGTTGGGAAAGTGGGATAAGTGGGATAAGTAGGGCACAAACTGCCCTTTTCTTTATTTTTTTTCTTTTTCTTCCTTTTCTCTTCCATTTTCTCTAAGTGAATTAATTTTCTTTTGAGTTGATTAAGGATGGATTAAGGGTTGATTGTTGGTGTTAGTAAACCTAATTCTTATTAGAATTCTATTTCTGTGGAAGAGATTAGGGCTTTATTTCCATGCTCTTAGAGGCCGAATTTTAAGAAGTTCTAAACATCAAAGTTGTAGATTTATGTCTTATTTATGTGTCTTCGAAGCAGTTTTGAATGTTTTGGTGTGCATAAAGAGATATCCTCAAATAAGTATTACTAGTTCCTAACACTGTATCAACATATTTTAGTACGGTTTTCATTTATTTTCACCTTGTTAGATATATATTCAGTGGAACCTTGAAATAAACAAGTTGCAAATTTATATGTACTTTATCTGTATACCAAATTCCGTGCTTATATTATGGGTATAGGTTGAGTTATTGTGAAGAGATTGATGACTGTTGCTTTGATCATAGCTATTTTTTATGTATCAGTATTGCACCAGCTTCTTTATCCTTATTTTTAAGGTTTTTGTGGTATGAATTAACTAAAGTCTAAAACACAACAATTTTAGATCTGTATCTTAGGTAGATTTATGTGAAAACCGTACCTTAATATGTTGAGTATTTTATGAGTTATGATCAAAATAATGAGGATTGGTCAGGTTGTTACCCTGTGTTGGGCCAGTTAGATATTCTCTAGTGTTTGAGGACCATAGAGGCAATATTAGATAAAATTGTAAACATAAAAATATTCCAAATTGACCTCTCTAATGCCTATAAATTTTGACAATAATATATGTTGCCCAAACAATCACGAAGAAGGGGGGGATAAGTTGGTGGTAAATTTAAAATTTGCACTCACAAGATAATAAAAGAGAAGGAGAAGATTGAGACACAAATTTTATAGAGGTTCTGATGTTAACTCACCCTACTCCTCTCTCCAACTTAGATTGTGTATTAATTAATCTAATCACTTAGATTACAATCTTTAGAGTTTTAACAAGCTCACTCCCAACTAGGTGTTTTAACAAGGCTAACACTCAACCCAAATTTCCCTTTTGTTTTGTGGCTCACACAACAGCCAATTCCTTGTAATTTGGCTCACAATACCCAATTACAAGATAACCTAAGTGTTTTCAAATTAACACTTGAACCCGTATGCAAAAGCAATTAATGAAAGGATTTGAGAAAATAAATTGCAATAGCTTTGGCACTTGTTAAGTTGTTATTTTTCTATTAAATGGTCTTTTGGAAAGGTATTTATACTGATTACCTACCAATTAGCCGTTACAAATGGTGCCATAACTCTTTCTAACATTCTCTTACAAGGGCATTAAATGCAGTTTGCAGAGAGAGGTGTCCTAGTCGGGAACCATGATGTCCCGGTCAGAAAATGCCCGATTGTATTATGTGGTAGCTTTTGGTTGGCTGAAATCTCCAACGGCTAGTTTTTATTCAAGTGTCCCGATCAGGACTTGCACGATGATGTCACTGCCAGGAACTTAGGTCTTCTCGGCTTTGAATGAGTCCTAGTTAGGACCTGAGTCTATTTTGACTAAGAATGTTTTGACTTTCTGATAATGTGGCACATTATGGTGGTGTCTCCTCTTCAACGGTCATGTATTTTTGAATGTCCCGCTCGGACCGCAACCATTCCCGGTCGGGAACCTGAGTGTCCCGATTGGGACATCCTATGTCTCGGTCTGCTTTTGCTATTGGAACTTTGAGTCATCACCCTGCAGAGTTTCCCGGTCTAGATATTTTGGTTTGCTTGGTCTACTCTACATTCCCGATCGGGACACTGTTGTCCCGATCTGGAAACCGCCGATCCCGATCGGGACATACCATTTCCTGATCTACTTTGGCTACTAGAACTTTGAGACATTTAGAGATAATGGTTTCCCAGTCTGGACATGGCACTTCCCGGTTTGGACTTGTGTCTCGGTCGGGAGTTACACGTCTCTATGAAATTCTTGAGTTATTCAATCAGGAATTATTCTCAATGAGTTGCAACTCATCAAATTGCATTATTTTTTAGGAAAAGTCGAGTAATTAGCTCATTTTAGAGGTGCATTCTATATAGAAAACATGGATCACAGGTCACCGGTCGAGCCTCACCAATCTCTTTCCATGCATTACACATATGCATAGAAACATGACATATATGTTTTGGGTTGTATATCTGCATATGTAATATATTATGTTTATAGTCAGGCTGTGATACTATGAAAAAATTGTTAAATATTGCACAGAGATAATGATATATGATTCAAAAAAAAAATTTATCCCCCATTATAAACAGGACTATGTCTTATTCTATACAATACATGATAACATGATACAAGTATAAGTGATAGCCACAGGTTTAAGGTGTTACCATTTAGTTTTGTATCAGAGCAGGAATATGTTATTTGGTATCAGAGCAGGAATATGTTCTTTAGGAACATACATATGCATTAGAACATGATAACATGTGCATCATATGTCTTGAACATTGTTAAGTGACATAATTTCATGTGTTATAGGGCCATGATAGAACATAATTCCCCAAGGAGAGAGAGATAGGCCGAACATCACTCAGATGAAGCATCTCATTATCCATACAGAGACTAGTCTGCATTAGGAGTTCGGGCTCTAGTACATGCATCTCAATCCTCACATGTAGAGATACCCTATGAGAACCCAGAGCAAGAAATACATGGTCCATAAAAGCAGAGTGCATTTGATTTTTATGGCACCACTGATCCAACAGAGGCTGAGATTTGGATCAGGAGAACACGAAAAGTATTACATATGATGAAATGTATTCCTGAGGAAAAATTTGATTATGCAATATCTTTGCTCCAGGGTAATGCATATGAATGTGTTAGAGATGTGCCCAAAAGGCAATCGCCTTAAGCACTTAGTGTACACATTCATAAAGGCATTCTTTCATTATATTAGTATTCATTTGCATATGAATAGATATATATCTTAAACTGATTAATGAAAGTCCATGATATGAAACATAGCGTGAAGGAAATCATGATGGGATCATGGTAATGAGATTCCTATCATGTGTAATTATGTTTGTATCTAAATTATTCCTAGTCATAGGATTAACAAGACGGGACATTGTTGATCCGGATAGACTAGCACATGTTATATTCCTTGATTAGATCAAGGAGTAGATCTCATAAGCTGTGAGCATGAGATGTTCAACGTTAACATGTGGATGCTTGCTAAGAGTAGTCAAGTACATTGGATGACCTGCTATGAGACAATCATATGGATTATCTATTCAAATGTCAATGATTGTCTCATCATA
>CATIWF010082322.1:0-12844 GCA_949630135.1 Balakata baccata | reverse complement strand
GGATTGCTGGCTTTTTACCTGCCGGAGACATTAAATCGCCCATTATATGACACCATGGCTGGATTGGAGGATGGAGAAAACAGTTGGAGAGTCGTTTGAATATGCTTTAAATTTTAAAGTTTTTAACCGGATATTTCTAGTTTGTGATATTCACCCAAACTATTTACATTTTGAGGTATTTTTTCATAAATTTCTGAATTTATACTTATTTTAACAGTAATTCTAAATTTTTACTGCTTTAACCAACTGACGCGCGATACTGTTCATTAAGTGCGCACTCCAAGCTCCACGTGCATGCCAATGCATCCATGCTACAATTTTTTTTTGTTAATTAAATTTTTTTATTTATTAAATTTTATTAATTAATTTTTAAAAAAATTACGATACAATTTATAAATTAGAGATTGATAAATTACATTTAGTAATAATTAATGAAAATTAAGTAAATAAATTAAATTAAATTAATAAATTATAAATTAAAACATTTAGAATTTAATCATATATTAAGTAAAATTGGAAAAATAATAATTTATAAAACTTTTTAGGGATAAAAAATGTAGAAAAAAGTTGTCCTAAGTAATTACAGCAAGTTTTTTTTCACGGATTATTTGTTGTAAAAGTTTATTATTATTATTATTATTATTTTGCATGCATGAATATTGACCGTTAATTGTTAATTAAATTTATTAATTAAATTTTGGTTAATTATTTTTAAAAAAAAATAAAGACACAATTTATAAATTAGAGGTTGATAAATTAAATTTGTTATATAATAAATCAATTAAATTTCACATAAAACATATAGAATTTAATTATGTATTAAGTAAAATTTAGAAACTAAAAATTTATAAAATTTTTAAGTGATAAAAAATGTGAAAGAAAAAAATAAATTTATTTCAAGTTGGCATATGAGAGCCACGTGGCCTGCGTGCGCCAGTTGGATTGACGCACGTCTCTTAAAAATGTTTGCGTGCGCCAGTTGGACTGACGCATGTCTCCTAAAACTAACATAAATTTGTAAATACTTTTAAAATCACTATAAATTTGTAAATATAATTTTTAATCACCCCAGTTTAAAAAATATTCCTTCAATTTGATCATTATCTTTGCCTGAGATATAAGATTTTCACATCAGGATACATTAAGCATTTCCATATCCTTTAAATGTTAATGATATTAGATGTAGCAATATCTCAAAATTCTACAAAACGAAACATTTACTTAAATGAAAGCTAAAATGTAAAAAGCAAGGGCAATAATAATAATAATAATAATCATAATGATGGAAGAAGTGCTCATTAAAACTCAAACTCTTGAATGGTAGGAAAGAAAAATAAATATGCCATGATATATGCTACTACCTGTTACACTGGCACAACTAAAATAAGCTAAGTACCTTGGGCGGTTTAAATGGATAGTCAAGAGGAAAATGAATTGTGACTAGAAACACTCCGCCAGCATATGGACTATCAAGAGGACCCATAATTGTTGCTTGCCAATGGAACATGTCTTCAGCAACAGGGCCTAAATCCGCAAAACAACCAAAACAGACACAATCAGGCCTGCAAAGTTATTGCAAATTTTACCTAAACATCATTCCAAGTAAGGGATGTAGATAATAATATAATTTTCATAAATAATCAATAACTACACATTCGAACGTGCAACCTACAAGGAAAAAGCATACTAAAACTTAATATTTTCAAGGTAATAAGAGGCATAACTGCAAGAGAGACTCCCGATATAGCTACCTGGAGTTTCTTTACAAACAATGAAGTTATATGCAATCAGTGCCATCTATTAGTTGTAATGCTCTATAAGACAGTTCAATCTATAACATAATGCCACAAATTGCCTAAGAGAAATCCAAATGTAACCTGCCAAAAACAACTTAGAAAGTAAAAATTATAGTCATAACCTAAAAAATCTTAAGAAATTCTTCAAAAAATTAAATTAACAAAGTTAAAATTGTAGTCAACTCAAAATTATAATAAATTTTAATTCAAAAAAATTAAAAGAGACTGACAATACTAGCTATTTTTAAATTATAAATAAAATCCTATTTAGAACATTCCACATACGATTAGCAATAGTATCTGTAGTCACACTCATTTAGCTATATATATTTAGACAAATCTACTTGAACACTTCTTGCACCACGCTAATGCCACCTTCTTCTTCAACTTCTAGTCCTTCTCTTCGATATAATGTGAAAAGTTTGTCTGCTCTTTCTTCTCTTCTAATAAAATTGTGTAAAGTGCAACATGCTATAGAAATCAATTTTTGTCAACGTAGTGACTAAATTGGTATTGCTTTTAAAATTTGAAATATTGCCTTTAATACACCAAAAATGCCCTATCTATTATATTGCACAATGGAATATCCATAATTAAATAATTCATACTTTTTCCCTATTCTTTTAGATCAACGAAAATCTCTTAAATGGTACTTTTCACCCTATAAGGAGCTAAAAATCAAGGAATATTCGAATATAACATGCATCCACAACATAATAATCATATGAAGACGGATAAATTGCATGTATTTGTCATTATAAATAAATAATTATGTAATAATACAAATATATTAAATTAAATTTCTTACCATTGGCAGGAAAAGAAAATCATTCCCTTGCCTTGTTAATGCATTGAGAAACACATGAGAATCATTTGCAGTCCCTTCCCATCTAGTATATATAAATGTAGACATCATATTGTGGGAACATATTGCCATGATATTTTGTTTGACAAGTGTAGCTTTTCTTCCATGAAATGTTTTTTGTTTATAAGTTGGAGCCCAAGCTGCTACATGAGTGCCATCAATGGCACCTAAGCATTTCTAGAAATAAACAATTTATAATAAATCATAAATGTAGAAATATGGTACAAATATGAAAATTTAAATATATAAAAATTTGATCTAAATAGGTAATATTATATCATACCTGAGAATAAAAAAAGACTTAAGTCATATTTAGTCCCTTAAAAATGTTCATTTTCATCATTTAACTTCATGCAATGATTTTTGTTCCACTTAGCCACATAAACTCATTTTTTCATCCATCTTACCCCATGTCTAATTTGTAAAACATGCATGAGCCCCTAATGCTAACACGACAAGAAAAAATATTTAACTTTACCAATATTACCATGTCAGCAACAAGAGGGTATATTTTCAATTTTACGAATTAGAGATGTGGTAGAGTAAACAAAAAAAAAAAGGAGTTCAGATGGCTAAATGAATAAAAAATTACTGCAGAAAGCTAAATAAAAAAAATGCACATCTTTAGGGTGTTGGGTATGACTTAAGCTATAAAAAAACCATTTTGGATTAATTTGGATCTCAGGTTGCACTTCACCTCTGTATATGGGTTTAATTAGATCAACTCCTGAAATAGCTAACACTCTAGCAACCATTTTAAACTAATAATGCACTATTGCAATGGAATGTTGAAAATTCTTTGACTTGTGCCATGACAAAGAATTGCTAAAGTCGTTGCTACACTTTCCTGTACACTTACACCTTTAGCATCAGACAATAAGTTCATTATCTTCAACCTATCACATAAATTTTTGAAGACATGCGGTTTCATCCAAAAATCTTTAAAATATGTTTTTCTATTTCCTAATTTTTTAATATACTCATTTAATCTTGAAAATATTCTATATTTACAAATTTACTCAATCTAAACCCATTTATTTGTAATAAAATATGATTTAATTCATTTAATCAGAATTTACCAAATTTAATCCTCCATATGTATTTCATTACATATTCATATGTTTGAAAATATAAAATATTTTCAAAAAGAAAATAACAAAAAATTGAAAATAAAATTTCAGTTTATAAAAAACTTTAAACAATAAATATACAACAATGTTGAACACACTTTAAGAGGATCTAGCATAGTCTAATTTGGTTCATATAAAAATATAAAATTGGTTAAATCTAATTAATATTTGATTGACTTGCATGTGCAAATTGAATATTGATCAGGTTTGATCAATTTTAGATGTGAATTTGAATCATCTGATGTGATACATGTTTTATGATATGGTAAAATCTATATTGATCAGGTTTGGCCAATTTTACATATGTCATGTCAAACCTGACCAATATTCGATTGACTTGCATGTCATCTACGTGGCATCTAACATGGTACGTGTTTAATTATGTGGCAAAATCCGGTTGCTATGTCATGCACCAAATTGGCAGCCAACTCAATGAAAATGGCAGGACATTATGCTAATATGGCATATAATGATAGTGACACTTCATTGCATGTGCCTGATCATCAACAAACTGGCAAATAGAACTCATGACACTCCATGTCACAGCTGATTCAACAAGAAGTAGCTAGATCTTTAAAGGGAAAGAAATTAACTAATGGAGTTGTTATCAATTTTGCTCATAACAGTGACTATACAGGTGACTGGTCTACTCATTGTGCTTTACATGTTTTAGATTATCTTGAGAATTGATCTTGGATTATTGACACAGGTGTCTCTAGCCATATGTGTGCCAATTTAAACCTTATGCAAAAGCTATTGCCAACCACTACCAAAATCCTTGTGCACTTACTTGATGGGTCCACAGTCTCGGTTCAATTCGTTGGACAAGTAAAATTACTTTTCAAAATTAACCTTGGCTGATGCTTTTCATGTTCCTATCTTTAAATACAATCTAATAACAATAAATAAAATGCTTAAATCCACTGATATAATTGTCGCGTTTTTTCCCAATTTCTGCATTTTGCAGGACCAGAGAACTAAGAAATTAATAGCAGTTGAGAAAGTGACCGGTACTTTGTATGTCCTGGACTCAACATCTTTTCTACTGAAAACCATTAGTTCATGTTTGGTACATCAAAGAAATATGAAATGGAATTCTATTCCTAAAATTAGTATTTTGGATTCCAATTTTTCTTTTTGGTATATTTACATAATAGGAATTAGAATCCTATTTTTATGTTTGGTATAGTTTTATAAATAAAAGGAATAGAATTCAAAAATTAATTATTTTTCATTATCACTTTTATTTTTAATAGCTATTTATTTTATAAGCAAATAAGTTAATAATTATTTTTTTAACTCTATGTTTATGTTTTATTCATTTTCAATATATATATATATATATATGATAAAATTATTAGACTAAGTATATGATAGCCGGAGTATTGGTACGCCTGCAACAAATGAATGATAAATCATATAAATATCATCCAACGGTTGCGATTGCAAATTAATGAATAACTCAGATCATAGATATACTCATCCAATGGTGTATATACTGCTGTATCGATGCGCTGACATACAATAAAAGGATTCCATTTATTATTGATATTATTTAAATTTTATTAATAATTATAAAAAGATACTACAAACAATAATTTTCAAATTTCTAATTTTATATGTAAATATAATTTTAAATTATTAATAATTCCATGCATTCTAAAATTGATTAATATGTTAATCCTATATTTAACATGTTAGACAAATATTTCCATAAATATTTTCTATGCTATAACCTATAAAATAAAATAAACGAACCACTTTATCAATGAAAAAAACGTGTTTTATTGTATTTTTTTTCTAATAAATTGTAATTAATAAAAGAAAAAAGAAATAACAGTGTTTATTCTTAGAATAATAAAATTTTAATTTTTAGATAATTTTTTTTTAAAATTAAACTCTTAAATAGACAAATATTCATCAGATAATTGACCAAACAGGTCTAGAGGATAATATTGGAGTCTAAACAAATTTATTGAGAGAAAAAGGAAATGGAATCCCAATACCACAAAAAAAAAAAAATCAAGGAATTGAAATCCTGGAAAAATGAGTAGTGAGAATCTCATTCTATAAAAAAAATAAAATACCAAACTTAAATTTGGAATGGGAATCTCATTCCTATTCCAAAATCTTATATACCAAACAAGTCCTTAGAGATCATGTACCTTTCCTAGTTAGCAATAAAGTTTCTAAACCAAGTGTTATTTGCAAATATACTTGTAATGCATCTGCTTTAATGAATAAAATTCCAGATGATTCTGGTTTATGGCACATTCGGTTGGATCATGCTTCTGTTAGTGTCTTAAAACATTTACCTTTTGCAGTTCTAGACAAAAGCAATGTGCTTGTGATGTATGCCATACTGCCAAGCAAACCATATTGTTGTTTTCCATCAGTCCTATACAAAGGGAATATTTAAACTTATTCATGTGGATTTATAGGGCCCATATCAAAAGGCTGTTAATAGTGGAGCACATTATATGCTCATTATAGTGGAGGATTTTAGTAGAAGTACTTGGTTGTATCTGTTACTTTCTAACCAAGAAGTCAATGGCCTACTTTCTAATTTCTTTACTATGGTCAATACAAAATTTAATTGCAAAGTAAGGGTGCTTAGGAGTAATAATGGCTCTGAATTTGTGAATATAGAGAACCAAAAGTTGTAACGCTTATGAAATAGGGCCTAGAAGTAATACAATTTATGAAGGGTAAATCGGTAATTAAAAGTAAGAAGCTAAGGTAGTTGCCTATGCTTCTTTCTAGATAATTGAAAACTCATAAGAAAAATTATCTCACTCACAATCTTGAAATGGCGGCCATAGTCTTTACCTTGAAGATATGGTGTCACTATTTATATGGAAGAAAATGTTACATCACAGATCACAGAAGTCTCAAGTATTTACCTACACAAAGGAATCTCAATTTGAGATAGAGACAGTGGTTATAATTGATCAAGGATTATAACTGTGTGATAGACTAGCACCCGAGCAAGGCCAATGTAGTGGCCAATGCTTTGAGTAGGAAGATGGTTGCAGAATTGTACCATAAACCTACACTTGACCAGGAGATCAGAGATGCCCAAAATTAGGACAATCAGTTGGTTGAGATCGATAGGTCAGTCTCTAAGGGGGAGAGACCTAGATATTTAGTACAGCTAGATGATGGTTTATATTTCTAGGATAGATTGATTGTGCCTACTATCGAGTTGAGATAAAGGATACTTCAGGAGGCTCATGAGACTAGGTATTATATGTATCTAGACAGTAATAAGATGTATTAGGACCTCAGAAATAAGTATTGGTGGCCAAACATGAAAAAGGATATAACCCAATACACTACTAGATTCTAGACTTGTCAGCAAGTCAAGGTAGAGCACTAGGTGCCATCGGGCTTATTGCAACTTATCACAGCCCTAGAGTGTAAATTGGAGCAGATTACTATGAACTTTGTAATTGGATTGCCAGTGTCACCTAGGAAATATGATATTGTGTGGGTGATAGTGGATAGGCTTACTAAATTAGCACATTTCTTGCCTATCAGGAGAGATTACTTCTTGAGTAGACTTGTTGAGTTATATGTCTGTGAGACTGTTTGGCTCTACGGAGTACCCTTATCTATTATATTAGACAGGGACCCTAGATTCACTTCTCAGTTTTTGAGTAGTCTGCAAAAAGCTTTGGGTACCAAGCTTAGTTTCAGCATAGCTTTCCATCCACAAATAGATAGGCAGTCAGAAAGGGTTATCTAGATCCTCAAGCATATGATAAGGGGTTGTATTATTGAGTTTGAGGGTAGTTGGAATAGTTATTTTCCTTTGATTGAATTTTCTTACAACAACAGTTACCAATCTAGCATTTAGATGGCCCCTTATAAGGCATTTTATGGTAGGAAGTATCATACACCATTGTTTTAGACGAAGTTGAGTGAAATGAAGCTGGTGGGACCATATTTGATTTAGGAGACCGGGGATAAGGTACGGTTTATACAAGATAGGTTGAGAGCAGCTTCTGATAGACATAAATCATATACAGACCTCAAGAGACATGATATAGAGTTCACAGTAGGGAACAAAGTTTTCCTTAAAGTCTCTCCATGGAAGAAAGTATTGAGATTTAGAAAAAAGGGCAAACTAAGTCCAAGATTTATTGGACCTTATAAGGTGCTAAAGGGGATTGGTCTAGTTGCTTACAAGATCACTCTACCTCCAGAGTTGAACAAGATACATGATCTTTTCTATGTCTCTATATTGAGGAGATATAGGTCAGATCTTTCTTATATGATTTCACCAGAGAGTGTCGAGGTGAGACCAAATTAGACATATGAGGAAGAACCAATTTGGATTCTAGCTAGGAAAATCAAGTAGCTCAGAAACAAGTAAGTCTGTTTAGTCAAAGTCTTATGGAGGAACCACTCATTATAAGAGACTACTTGGGAAAGTGAAGATGTTATGAGAGCCTAGTACCCACAGTTGTTCAGTGACAGATCTATAAGTAAATTTCGGGGGGAGAGAAATGTAACGCTCACGAAATAGGGCCTAGAAGTATTACGATTTATGAAGGGTAAATTGGTAATTAAAAGTAAGAAGGCAAGGTAATTGATGCAAGAAGGCAATGCAGTTGCCTTAATGTCATAAAAAGTATATAGGGCAGTATCCTGCTCAGGACGTCAAGATTGTACTTAAGATAGATGTCCCACTCACAAGTTTGATTTCCCACTCTGGAAATCTAACTAGACAGAATATTATAAATATGCATTTTACATCCTTTTTTGCACCCATCAGAACTCTAGCCATCTTCTACACTCCCAAAACACCTTAAAGGCTTTTCTCTTTATCCTCCTTCATTATCCTAACTTCTTAATCATTAAAATCATTTCCAAAGTTTAGTGAACAAGGATTAAACATAAGTTTTTGAGGTTTTTATTAAAAACACGACCTTGAACAGTTTGGATAGATTGGGGGTCGGGTTTCTCCATTTTGTTCTCTTATATTCCTCTCTGATCAATAAGTGTTAGTATTCCTTAAGCTTTTAATCATTTGGCTTTATGAGATATAAGATTAGTTTGGATTTTTATGGGTTTATATAAGTCTAGGTTTTTTATTTTGATGCCCTTTTCATAACAAAACATATGTGCACCATTTTGATCTATATGTGACCCTTGGGTTTGTGTTATTTGTGCTAGGAAAAGATACGGAAGGTGGTAATGACCACCTAGGTGAGGAAGAATGGTAAAGAGAGGGTTTTTCGACTCTATAGTTAAAGGTTTATATATTTAATCATATTTATTCATTTTCTGACTATGTATTTGATATTGAATGATTGTTCTAAATTATATGCTACTATTATACCATGGTTTTTGATTTGATGAATTGAAAATTGGGTATGTATGTTAAAAGGTAATGAAAGAATCATTAATATCATATTTAATGGTGTAAAATGTGTTAAACGAATTATGACATATTATTGATAGTGTTTTGGACTGTATATATAAGCTATGGTGTTCTGCATTGGTGTTCGTGGCTTTTGAATCAAAAGATTTGGAGTTAGCATGTAAAAATGGAGTTTTCATATTACTGCTGTCGTGACTCTCTTAATTGGGAAGGAAATGTTCCACTCGAGAAGCAAGCGACATAACCTTGCCTCACCTTACCTCACAATGGGGCATGGCCATAGGCACGCCATGGCATGCCATAGCCCACCGTAGCACACCACAGCATGCCAGGGTGCACCCATGACACACCCATATGTTTGTATAAGGTATTGAACATGATGATCACAAGATGTATGCATGATATGTCATGATATGACATGATGAACTTGAATATATGTGTTATGACATGAATGACTCTATATGAGTTGAACATTATTGATTATTATGGAATGACATTTGATGAGATGATATGCTATGTTATTCATATTAACTTTGTTATATCACAATAACTTAGATATGATCCATATGATATGAGCGATGTGAATAAAGGAAAAAGAGGAAAGACTATGATGCCCTTACTCATACTAGGATTGACTCTAGGATAGATAACATGTCATTAAGGGTAATTACGGTACCATAGATTTTATTCATGCATTTATATTTGGGCAAGGTGGCTCAAACTCCAAGAGCGTCCTTGACCCCTTTTTGCTAGCAACTATTATTTCATCAGTCAAGTTGGTCCAAGCTTTGAGAGCGCGCTTGACTTGATCACAATTATAGATAGTTACAATTAGGTGAATATAGATACTCAAGCTCTGAGAGCACTCATATTCACAATTCGTATTTGGTAATCTGAGTATTGAGTAATTGGGTAATATTATGAATGAGCAAAGTAAGTAACGGTGATCGGTTATGATATGATTACATGAAATAACTTCCACTTGATATGATTGGAAATTATGAACATGATATATATATATATGAAAAAATTTATATGATTATATGTACCACTAAGTTTTTGATAAATTAGTGTGTGGGTTTTCTTGTATGCAGGTCCGAAGTCGTAGAGGAAGTTGATATCGAGAAGGCTCGAGCCAGTCAGAGTACCTCAGATTCAATGTCAGCTTTTATCTTTTATGCATTTCTTTGTATGTTCATGCTTTAGGATATATGGTTATTATAATATGATTATGAGTTTGGACGTGTTTAGCCCTGGATTCAGACTTTACGATTATAGTTAATATGCATGGATTCAAGAATACAATTATACGGTTGTATATGTTAACCATGGATGGATTTGATATGAAAAGTTTATCTTTTATATATTATTGCTAAAGAATCAATAATTGGATAATCGTTAAGAAGTTAACAGTTGATACGAGTAGCATTTCCTTGTATGGTAGGCTTAGTATGCTCTATATGGGAGGTTGTTACAAAAGTTGTTTGTTAGTCTTGGAATTTTGAATCAAAAATCAAGCATCCAAACACCCCAACAGGATGGAGTGGTGTAACGCAAATATAAACAATTACTTAGTAGGGCAACACAAAAATTAACCAAACTGACTAAAAGAATCAATCCAAACTAAACCAAAAATTATGGTTTATGTAGTTTTATAGATGGTTATGGTTTTGAAATTTTTATAAACTGATTTTTTTGTTTGGTTTTGGATTACGAAAATTTAAAAGGGAAAGTTTAAAAAATCACTTTGGTTTTCCATTTTTGTAACTTTAAGTATATAATTTTTTTCTGTACGAAAGTCTTGTGGTTTGCGTCATTAACAATTTTAATTATATACCTTTAACACCATTAAAAAAATATAATGTGATATTATTTCTTTCTCATACATGCCTTTCTTTTTTCTACATGCCAATATTAAATTATAAAAAAATTAAAAATCATCAAACCATTTTAATAAAAAACCAAAATTCAAAATTTCATAAAATCAAATTTTGTCCAAAAGTTTCTCTCCTATTATGGTCTTCTCCCGCATCTTCATATTTCTCCATTAGACCACCTCTCTCTCACCATCATCCCTCATATTTCCCTCTTTTTCCTTTCTTCTTTGTACAAGCCTCTATTCTCCATATTTTCCTCATCATCATCCCACAACATTGCACAGTGACTGGACACCCAAATCTGATCATGATTCGGTGGCGAGAAAATAAATGGCCATCTCCACATATCTGCTCACAATTTGGCAACTCACTAGTTCCACTCCGTCCAGCTCTAGATCTTGAAGGGAAACCCATGGCAACTCTTGAATTTCCAAGAGAAACCCACTCTAGCTAGTTGCGATTTCTAACAAAAAAGTGATATCATGAATTTTTTGGACTAACCCACTGTTATTGCATTAAGCAACAAAACTCTATCACCGCATTGGTAGTCTTCATGAGCTGTCATCCTAAATTCTCAAAATGTTTCATTAGCTCATGTTACTTAGTGAATTGATTGCTGTCAATAGAAACATAATTATCTGATGCACATGGCCATCATAAAGAAAGGAACAGGAATTCAAATTGAGGATGTACTATGCTAGACCATGAATTGCATGGTACTTTATACAAAAACAGCACATTATACATTAATCTATGGGGTATTCAAAAACTGTGAACAGAGAAATAGACTGATCACTAAGTTTTTACTAATGATTGGTAACATTGAACAGGTAATTTCACTAGCCTGTCGATGGCAGCGGAAGATATATTTGGATTGAGGGAAGTTTTAGGTATCGGTCAAAATTATAGATTTTAAAAAATTTTAATTTTACCGAAACATGCAATCAAAAATTGCATAACATGAAAATACACTTTTCATGTTAAGCTTGATCATTTATCCATAACTTTTAGTAAAATATATTTTGTAATCTTTATGGATAATATCCATTTTGCTAAGATCATCTCATGATTTAAAGAACAAAATGGAAAAATAAAAGGTTTAGACAAACCTTATAGAACCGAGTTCACCAAGTGCGCGAACCGAGCAAAAAGACCAAAAGCTTTAGTTGCGTTGATGAAACTCCTGTGCTAGTCCCAGATGTATGATTACAAATATCTCCTTCTGGCAAATTTATAAGTTACTAATATTTTAGAAACTTTTTCTCAAAATTTTCTTTCAATACTCATATCATATGAGAGAAAGAAAATTTTTTTTAGAACAAAAACAATTTTTACTCAAGAGAAAACGAAAAACCAGAAGAAGGAGAAGGAGAAGCAGAATCAGAAGAAGATGATTAACTAAAGATTAAAGAAGAGAAGGAGACTAAGAAGAAAAAAATGACTAGGAGGCCAAAGAAAAAATTTCCACCTTATTAAATGAGGATTGTAGGTGGACAAAATTTTGACCTTTTTTTTTTAATTTTGATTTATAATATAATAATGGTGCAACAATTGCATAGCTTATTTTCTAGCTACCACCATTAATCATAGAATCAATCTTATCTTCTTCTATAAATATGTGGTAATTATTTTAATATACCACTATGGTTAATTTAATTAACAACTTAATTAAATTATAATAATTTTAATTAACACTTTAATTAAAATTATATATAAGAGAAATAGTTAAAATTAATCAATATTAATTTTAACTCAAAAAATATAAGTGATCATTTCTAATTTAATTC
>CATIWF010082282.1:0-15315 GCA_949630135.1 Balakata baccata | reverse complement strand
TGCAACATCTCTACCTTGATATTCAAAGCATGCAAGGGCAACTCAATTTGAATGTATGTACACCATTTGAGGGGGAGTAAAGTGAAGAGGAAGAAGAAGATGATGGAGATGAAAAGGAGGGTAACAATAAAGAATGAGATGATTAGCTTAGAATTTGTCTCTTATATTTTCTTTTTGTCTATCCATGATTGTGTACTTTATTTGCTTCATTAATAAAATTGTCTTTGTCTTCTTTATATCCTCTAAATATCTCATTCTTTTTTATATTGACAAAGGGGGAGAAGCAATACTTAGGCAAAAATTTAAAATTTAAACTTTCCCAATTATGTATTAAGGTTGACTTTTTGACTTTTGTTATTTAATATGTTTTACATCTTCAAATGATATGAAACTTTGAATAAATATTACTCAAGGTGTCAATTTGATTATAGAACTATCAAGTTGATACTTTTGCCTAGTTTGATTGTCAAAATAAAAAAGGGAGAGATTGTTAATCGTAGGGTGATTGCTCTCTATTTTGATTTTGACAATCAAATTAATTGTTACTAACATATTTATTAAGTATTGTTTTGATAGTGTTCAAAGTTTCAGCACATTTGGTTATGGTTTTCTCATTTAACAACTTAAGCATTTTCTGGAGACGTGTAACCCCCAACCGGGACACAAGTACAGACCGAGAAAATGTTGCCTTTAAATGTTTCAAAGTTCCAGTAGCAAATGCAGACCGGGACATGCATTTTCTCGACTGGAACAAATATGTCCCAAATTGGACTATAGTACAGACCAAGCAAATCAAGTGTCCAGATCAGGAAATTCTGCAGGATGAAGATCTAAAAGTTTCAATAGCAAAAGCAGATCGGGATATGGTATGTCCTGACTAGGACACTTAGTTTCCCGACCGAGAATGATTATAGTGTGAGCGGGTATTCAAAATGATATGACCATTGAAGAGGAAAACACCACCAAAATGTGCCACATCATCAGAAAGTAAAAAACACTCTTAGTCAAACTAACTTAGGTCCCGATTGGGAATAGTGGTCTCGACCGGGACTCATTCAAGGCCAAGAAGACCCAAGTTCCTAGCAGTGGCATCATCGGGCAAGTCTTGACCGGGACACATAAAGTTTTGACCAGGACAATTGAATAAAAACTATCCGTTGGGGTTTTTAGTCAACCAGAAACTGCCACGTATCAAAATTGGATATTTCCCAACCGAGAAATCATGGTTCTCGATCGAGACACTTCTCTCTGCAGACTGCATTAAATGTACTTGTAAGAGAATGTTATAAAGAGTTATGGCACCACTTTGTAACGACTAATTGGTAGGTAATCAGTATAAATACCTTACCAAAAGGTCATTTAAGAAGAATCAACAACTTAACAAGTGCCAAAACTATTGCAATTTATTTTCTCAATCTTTTCGTTAATTGTTTTATGTAAGGGTTCAAGTGTTAATCTTAAAACACTTAGGTTGTGTTGTAATTGGGTAGTGTGAGCCAAATTACACGGAATTGGTTGTTTTATAAGCCACAAAAACATAAGAAAAATTTGGGTTGAGTGTTAGCCTTGATAAAATACCTATTTGGGAGTGAGCTAGTTAAAACTCCAAAATTGTAGTTTAGGTAATTAGATTAATGAATACCCAATCTAAGTTGAGGAAAGTAGTAGAGTTTGTTAAGACCCGAACCTCTATAAAATTTGTATCTCAATATTCTCTAACTCCTTCTACTACCTTGTGAGTGTAAAATTTTTAACTTCCTACCAATTCATCTCCCCCCTTCTTGGTGATTGTTTGGGCAACAGTCATTATCGGCTTTAACAATATTTTATTGTGCGCATTCTATTTTGTCCCTAATTGATATGTCAAACTATCTATTATTCTAATTCAAAGCTAGGTGCATTCGAGCTTTGTCACATTTGATAAAATAATAATTCCTTTTTACCACTTTTTAATAACATATTTATTTATTGATTATAAATTATCAATACCACATGTTTGTATGCCATATGTCCCTATATCCAATAAGATTAAAATATCCAACAATTATCACACGTACATAACATGTCACATAAGGAAAAAAAAACCAAAGATGCAAATTTCATTTTTATGGTAGATTTCGGCCCTGGGCTTGAACCTTAATTTTAGCCCATTTCTGATTTGATTCAGATCTCGTAATCTTCTATGAATTTTTAACCTATCATCTTAGCTTGAATTTGCAAAAAGAATTACTAGAATCCGAATTTTTTTTTACAGAAGTTATGACCAAATTACTGAGTAGTGTTCGTTCAAATTTTTTGCTTAAGATCTCTTGATTCACTTAGGTTCAAAATTTTGTAGCCAATTTTTGATCTAGCTACCAATGGAATTTCAACTTATGTTCTTCATAACATTTTTAGGACTATGTATATCATATCCAATTAGTTTCATTCTAATCCAATTACCACAACAAAAGTTATGATTAATTTAATCAAGACTGTTCCACTGAATATATGACAGGGTACCTATTAATCTCATTATAAATTAATTAATTTCATAACCCTATGTAATCATGTTATGCCCAAGATTTCCAAATCATAAACATATACATAAAACTCAATGTTTCACACCAATTTACTATAAAATCCAAAAAACAACCATTTATCACATATAATATTTCAAATCTCATACATAGCATACATTACACATAATTTCACAAATTTATAACATGCAAAATTTTTATCCAAAAAATACGTACCTAAACAACTTAAGTCCTTCTCTTGTTAAGATGCATTTTCATTTCTTTTGTCCACCTCTTGATAGCTAATTCTTTGTCCACTTGTTTGACTTTAACAAAATAAACAATGTTTCATTCAATGTCATATACAACCAATGTTTATACATGAATCATATCTATTATTCTTAATGCTTTTGTACCCCTTTTTATATATTTTTTTTTCTTTCTTTACCTTATTTATATTCATAATATTCAATAGCCACTCACTACATTAATTCAAACAAAAAACCCCCCATTCCTTAACATCCATCATCCTTAAGTGTCAAAATCACCATTAAACACTTCTATACATCCTCCCCTCAAATTCCCCTTCACTAAACAACCCCATACACCTTCAAATAAGTCATATTTCCTTAGTTTTCAAGCCACAAAGCCATCATTCACAACTACCTAAGACTAAATTTCATTATTTCCTCATCGTACATACACTTTACAACATAAGTTGCATAACCTCTATATAACCCTAATCTACCAATTTCAAACACATCAATCATTCACAAGGGCCTCAAATGATAGGAAAAAGGCTAGATTTGAGAAGAATAACTCACCTTGAAGATTCTCTAAAGATGACCAAATTTCCTTCAATCTTTTTCCTTCTTTCTCTCTTGCCCTCTTATGGTGAAATCTCTTTCATTAATTGGTTGTTCTCATTCTAAATTCTTATTTTCTCTCTTTTAGACACTTAATAGGGTCACAAATGGAGGATTAGGGTTATTTGGAGAAATGAGACGACAACATGGGAGAAGAAGAAGATGATGGTGTGTTTTTGTGACATAAAACCTCATTTTTTGACTTTTATACTAAGGTTAATATTTGTGGGTCCCACTAATTAGCTTAATCTCTCTTCCTATTGGTCCATTTGTTTAATTAATCTCAATTAAATTTTAATTATGGAAAATTCCACTTCCACCACGTAATTCCCTATTTCTTACAAATTTTTCCCAATAAATTCGATAATACCGATTTTATCGATAAAAATTTAAAAATTTTTCTAATTCTTCAACAAATCTTTTAATTCCCATATACTAATATCCCTACTTATTTTTCCATATAATTTATCATCTTTTTATAGGTCCAAATTTAGACTCTGATTGGACCGGCTCGCCCGATTAAGGCCACACGCGACCGAGGCCTAAATCGCCGGACATTACAGATGAAAACTATCAAATTTGGCAAGTGAAAATGCAATCTTATCTTGAAGCCTATGATTTATGGGAAGTTGTGATAGAAGATAGACTCTTACACCCACTCCTTGCAAATCATTCCTTTGCCCAAATTAGAGCTCATTCAGAATAACCAAAAGATACAAAGCCAAAACTATTATTCAAAATTCAGTTGCATATTCAATTTTCTCCAAAATCATGACATGTGGGATAACAAAAGAAGCTTGGGAAAAACTCAAATTGGAGTATCAAGTGATCGAATTAGACAAGTGCGTATTTTAAATTTGAAAAGGGATTTTGAATCTCTTAGGATGTAAGAGGATGAAACTATCACCAAATATTATAATCGTATTTCTTTAATTGTTAACAGAATCAGGTTGCTTGGTGAGAATTTTTCAGATAACAAGATAGTTAAAAAAGTTCTTATGACGATTCTAGTGAGATTTGAGTCCAAAATCTCCTCTTTAGAAGAAACTAAAGATCTTTCCACCATCTCTCTTGTAGAATTAATGAGTGTTCTTCATGCACAAAAGCAAAGAAGAGTCTTTAGACAAGAGAAATATGTTACTTAATGCGCTTTTTATGCACAAAACGAGAAAGAAAAGTCAATTATCCCACCTTACAAACACTATAAAAAGAGAACACATCTTGAAAAATTTTATTAGTTGTGATCTGATGCATGATGTGTAAATTGCAATACAATGACAATTAAAATAATCCCCACAGACAAACTGCACAAACAAAAGGAGAGCTATTTTAATTTGCAACACCTAAAGCAAAGGAGGAGTGTTAAATATTTGCATTAGTTGCTGATTAGATTTGCAGTAAAATAAATCTTAGAGTTTTAGTTTTGCTGGAGTCTATTTTTAATTCAAATAAATATGTCTCTATAGTTAAATATTTAATTCAAATAAACCTGTCAATATAGTTAAATATCTAAAATTTGAATGTTTTAAATTTAAGTTTGATGTTACAGATTTTATATTATAGATTTCTTGTGATTTTTTTTTAAATGAAAAACAATTTTATTGATTCAAACTAACAATATATTGATAAAAATATAGATATAAATTTGCTAACTAGAATACTTATGACTGCAGTTCTGTAACATACTAATGACAATAATTTGATTTATTATATCAGTTGGATCAAATATGCTTTGCTCATATGAATCGCTCATACAAAAATAAAATGTTGTAATAAGAAGATGAAAAACCAAACGTCACAACAAGACAACAAAATAAGGAAAAACAAAACAAACAAAATAAAAAACTAGATTTATATGGAATAACCACTTATTTTAGATATAAATTGATAAAAAGAGGTATAGATGGATGATTTCAGACCAAAAATAGCAAAAGATCATCTCTCCTTACTTCATAAAGCCAGATGACTAGAAAAAAAAAACAAGAAAAAAGTTGAAAAAGAAAAGAAGACTAGGATTTGCTGTCCTTAATTACAAAACTTAATTGCATAAAATCCTAAAGTCCACCTTTTTTAAAAAAAAAAAGCCTATTTAAAGGCTTCATTACTAATGAATAATCATAAACAAACTTTCAACCATTTTCAATCTTTCTTTTTTGCTATTGCAACTTTCAAAAAACCAACAACAACAACAATAATAATAATAATAATAATAATAATAATAATAATAATATTTTGTATTGACATTGGTATATATAGATGTAGGAAAATAATGAATTTATTTCCTATTTAGAATGTTTCCTTTTTTTTGTATTTTTATTTTCTTCCTTTTTTATTCCTTGATTCTAGGATAAGAGTTTTATACAAACTTATATATTTCTTTGTAATGACTTAAGAAATACATAAAGTAGTATTTCTCCTTCTTCCAACATGGTATCAGAGTTGGGTTGCAAGCCTTTTCTTTCTACCTAAAAAGTATGTTCTCTAGGGTTTTAATACCCAACCCAATTAAGAGAGTTTAAGTTCTCACCTTTTACACCAGAGGAAGCGCAGGATGCCGACTAGTCCTCCGGTGAAGGTTTCATCGACAACAGAGATAGTGGGTGACCACACGTGCTGACACAGCGTTCTACTCCAATCCCACACATTGGCATCTGAGCTGTCCTCCGACAACCCTTTTTTAAGTTTCTTTGTCCCAAACTCTTCTCCATATTTTTTCAACCCTATCTTACCTTTTTTTTCTTTGTTTGGTTGTGTTGATTTTTCTCCTTCATATGAATGGCAAGCAACAATCACTAAAAAATATCCCTCACTAATTCGACCAGTAGTGATTGATCTACATCTGGAGAAACTACTTCAAACATGAAATCAATATCTTTAGCAACCCAATAGAAGGATCCAATAATTCACTCTAATTAAATAACCATCGGCTTAACAGGAAAAATTATGTAAAATAGTCTCAAACTGTTAGTTTGATCCTATAAGGGAAAGGAAAGTTTGGTTATCAAACATGAGAAGTGGTAAGACCTGCTAATAGGAATCCAGCCCTTAAGATGAGGAAGTTAAAAAATTCCTTGATGATAGCATGGTTAGGGAATTCTATAGAACCTACCTAGGTAAACCATTTATGTTCCTACCAATAGCCAAAGATATTTGGGAAGTAGTTCGGGATACCTATTCTAATATAAAAAATTCATCTTAGATTTTTGAGTTAAAATCTAAATTTTTGCATGTCAAACAAAGTGACCAAGATGTAACCTCTTATTACAACGAGTTGATGACCTTGTGGTAGGAATTATACCTCTATTATAATTAATGACATTTGGGAATGTGCAAACGACAGTGTCAGATTCAATAAGAGATAAGAAAATGATTGTGTCTTCATGTTCTTAGTAGGACTAAATATAACGCCTACAAAATAGAACCTAGAAGTTTACATGGTTTTTGAAGGATAATTCGGTAATTTAAGAGAAGAATCAAAAAATGGTTTAAATAAATTAAAGAGAATTTAAATTGGGTTCAAAATAAAATAAGTAGGAAGTTTAAGGGTTAAAAGGAAAAGGAAAAAATTTAATTAAAAAGGAACTACTAAATGTAATGCCCGTAATTTAGGCCCGAGTAATTAATGTATTTAATTACCGCTATTAAAAATTATCGGAGTTTAAATTAGGGATTTAAAGATTAATAAAATATTTTAATTATATTATGGGTGATTTAATTAAAAGGTATTAAGTTGGGTAGAGTTATAAACAATAAGTAAAAGCCAAGGATTTAAGTGAATATTTGGCAAAAACAAGGAGGAACCAAAGTAACATTTTTGCCAAAGTATAAAAACCCTCTTTCTTTCTTATTCTTTATAAAAATCAGCCCTAAACCCTAATTTTTCCTCCCAAAATTTGTTTTCCCTCTTCACCTCTCTTTTTTTCCATATTCTTTCACTCAAAAGAAGCCAAAACCACTAAAAGATAAAGGGAAAATCACTTATATAACCCAAAATCCTTTAGAAAAAAATAAAAAGAGAGTTGTTGGGAGTAAAGAAGCCATTTTCTTAGATAAGGATGAAAGGAAGAAGCTAGATACCAAAACCTACTTAATATTTGGCAAAGAAAGACATGATAGAGAGAGTAGTGGAAACCCCCAGAGGGAAGAACAACTTGAGGTTTTTTAGACTCCATTTAAGGTTAGGATATAAGTGCATGTTTATTCCTAAGCTCAGATCATTTATATTTTTTCTAAATGGTGATTATTATGTCTTGAGATTATTATTGGCATGATATTGATGTAAAATGATGATTGATGACTATTGGGCATGTCTATTAATTTAATCTAATTTTTGGTGAACTATTATCTTTTGTTATGTTGTTGGAATTCTTTGGAATAACTTTTATTTTATTAGGTATAACTCATGTTATAGAACCCGGATTTGTATTAAACTAATTGAAAATAAAACTACACACATAGAACTAAAACTTTCATGAAGGACATAGATTCGAGTTCGGATTGTAAATAGGCCAAAAATGAGCTATAAAAATCGGACATTGAACTGTCTAAAAAATCCTGGGCAAATTTTTCAGTGAACAACTCATGGTTTTTGAGCTATAACACATGGTAGAAAATTCTGATTTGTGTGATTCTTATTGCATATGAAAGATAAGACTTAAGCTAAAAATGATTAGAAGACGACAAGGTATAATTCAATTTGGAAGTGGGTGAAAAGTGCAATCCAAAAACAGAGCAGAAATTTGCCAATAAGTAAAGCTTAGAAATTTGGTCTCTTAAATATTGTATGTCATACATATATATATTGAATTGTTGTAATTTTCTTTCTTTGCTTTAGTTATGTATATTACATAAGGTTTGTAAGTTCCAAAAAAGTAAGTTTTGGCTCGATACATACCATAAAAAGGCATAAACATACAAGAAATTCTCTTATACATGCTACTTGAACTTAGTAAATATGATGGAAAGTAACTTGGATATGATATTTTGAGATTAGAAATGAGTATGTATAATTTAATTTCATGAGAATGTGGTATATCAAGACATGCATATATATAGGTGCCTTGAGAATGAATTGTGTTCACATCAAGAAATAAAGGTTAATATTAATTCGATTTTTGGCATGTTGTTTGATTGTGGTAGGCTTAAAAATAATATGTTATTGCTGGAAATCTTATTTGGAAAGCTTCTTGAGATTTAATTAACTTAGATTAATGGTATAAATATTATAATTATTATTGGCATGCCTATGGACTAGATTATTATGATTATGAAGGATACATATTGGCTTATGATATAAAATTTCAGCATAGTAGGGAATAATTTTGTTATAGCATATTGTTTGAATTAATCTCAAGGTTTAAGTTGATTATTTGGCTTCATAATTAGAGATGTCATTATTATGAAATTTTATACTATGATGGCTATGTGTGGTTGAGCTTGATAATGGCATGACATTATTTGTGGAAATTGGCATATTGATGGCACCATGGGTATATGGCTATTGTTTATGAACAAGGCGAGTTCTTCTACTATAATAATCACTTAATAAGAAGACTATGGGTTATACCCAAAATTTGCAATTTTTTGATATTGTTGGATAACTAGTATGTATTATGCCAATAAGCTTGGGAGTGTTGATAGGTGTGGCTAACACTAGTTAGCTTTAGAGCCTTGCATGTGTTATGACTCGTATGTGATTAAATACTTGAATGTCTTATTTGTTGATAGTTCAACATTCTTGGTATTTTTCCATGATCAATATTATATACATGCTCCTATGAATAGTTATATACAGAATATATGGAAATGAGACATAATGGCATATGAGACATGAATATGGACAAGACAAGGCTATGGACTAATATATTAAAAGGAATATGAAATGTATATGTGCCCATTTCTCTCTACAAGGACTAGGTTTAGAATTAATGATATGCCATTGAGGGTCTTTTATGGCACCGTAAGAATTATTATACGATTTTTACTTTGGCCAAAATGGCTTAAGCTCTAGGAGCGCTCTTGTCCATAATGTTATCAAATATATTTTATCCAGTCAAGGTGGCTTAAGCTCTGGGAGCACCCTTGACTCAAGCTCACGACGAGCATAAGTACAAATAGACACAAACAGGTGAATAGGGTGGGTTAGGCTTGGAGAGCGCTCCTATTTACAACCCTTTATTCAATTAGTCCGAGCATTGAGTAAATAGGCTACAAAATAATAAATAAAGAGGTAATACAAAAAACAATATATATGAATTATAGAATATGGAATATGGAATCAAATATAAGGTTCGGAAAATAGACATTGAGTTATCTATATAAGTAATAAAACCAATGAATTTATCTATGTGGTATATGGTATGACTATGAATCTATGATATGTTAATGTGATTGTATGATGCTATTTGTGTTCATATAAATAAAATATTTGCCATACTTATATACGAAAAGTGATATTCTTTGCTATATAGGCAAAGTTGATGTTTATGCTTACACAAGCCAGGTTCAATTATCATCACTACCTTTATACTCGATTGGTATATGCACGTATAGACATAAGACTTGCTACCTGATATGAATGTGTGACATGATTTTATAAAGTGAATAGATATAAGAGGACATGAGTATTAATCATATTACAGGTGCATATAAATGTGTTATGTCTTGTTATATAAGACCTCATGAAAGTATGCCATGTAAATAATATATAAAGTGTTAGACAAAGAATATGGTTATGAAAAATGTATATATGATTTGTAAATGTTAATGGTCATAAGATACTTATGATATAAATGTGGTATGCTTCTCTTCAAGGGAATTGATAATGATGATAGGTGACTTTCACAATAGGGGTAAGGTTTATTGTTTATCTCTAGGTATGAAATGTTCAGATTTGATATATGATATAAGAACAAGGTAATATGTATATCATGTATGATATGTGTGTATGCAAGAATTTTTATGTATATATGTATCACTAAGCTTTCAGTAGCTTTGCGCGTGAGTTTTTCTACATGCAGGTTCAGGACCGTAGGACGAGTTGACTATGAGAACACCCAACTGTCAGAGCCAAATTAGATTCAAAGTTGGTTGCTCATGCATTTTTCTATTATTTTATCCTTGGATGAATTTCACCCACGATCCTCCAATTATATAACTCGTAACAACTCGGTACTTGAAAGATTATTTGTAACACAAAGGTACCTCAATTATCTAATTCGTAACAACTCAGTACCTGAAAGATTATTTGTAACACAAAGGTACCCCAATTATATAAATTGTAACAATTCAGTACTTTAAAAATTATTTGTAACACAAAAGTACCTCAACTTTTATTTTATAGCTAAATAGTAGTTATGTCTTAAACTATTAGAATTCATTTAGCATTGTGTTTGGAAAAAACGCTTTTCGAAATTTTTTTTTTTTGTATTTTTAACTTTTTTGAGTTTTGAAAACTATTTTTGGTAAATACAGATAAATAGATATTTTTTCCAAAAGTATATTTGAAAAAAAAAGTAATTCATAAAAATTAAAAAATAATTAGTCAATTAAATAAAAAAATTCAAAACATGCTTTTAGAACACTTAACAGCATTTTCAAACACCCTTTAATCTTTTAACAAAAGTATAATATGAAATGTCCAGATAAATTTTAATACAAAAAAATTAGGTGTAATACACAGTCAGTAAAATTGAAATTTATTTGATGTGAATATTACATCTAATTTTATTTTTATTAAAATTTATTTGATGTGAATATTTTATATCACACTTATGTTAGCGAGACTAACATTCAAATACGGAAGTACTATTTAGTTACAAAATAAAAGTTGAGGTACTTTTGTGTTACAAAATAAAAATTGAGATACTTTTGTGTTACAAATAATCTTTCAGGTACCAAGTTATTACAAGTTAGATAATTGAGGTACTATTATATTACAAATAATTTTTCAGGTACCGAATTGTTACGAGTTATATAATTGAAGGACCATGAGTGAAATTCACCCTTTTTATCCTTCCTTTCATTCATAGGTAGTTTGAGATAATTAATAAGTCTATTGGTTAATTTTTATTCTTTATTAGATTTTAAAACGAACGTTATAATTTGGGTGTGGATGACTCTAGTTTTAGATTTCAGTTTTATTTAATAAGCATGATTGCATTATTCGGTTATATGATTAAATGAGGATATATGAGATTGGACTAATTTGATATATGAAATGGAATATAGATAGATGAGATGTGTTATGTATGCACAAATTGTATAAAATGAATAGGTTATAGTGAGTAGCATTCTCTTGTATAGTAATATCCATTATACTATATGGGAGAGTATTACATTTTTAAGGTATAAAGTTGTGTAGAGTTATAAATAAGAAGTAAAAGCCAATGAATTAAGTGGGTATTTAACAAAAATAATAAGGGACCAAAATGGCATTTTTTACAAAGTATAAAAACTCTTCTTCTACCTTCTTCTTCAAAAATACCATCCCAAACCCTAATTTTTCCTCCCTAAATTCGTATTAATATTATCATTTATTTTTGGATGTGAACACAATTCATTCTCAACACACACACACACACATATATATATATATATATATACATGTGTTGATATACCACATTCTCATGAAATTAAAACATAAATACTCATTTCTTATCTCAAAATATCATATTCATGCTATTTTCCATCATATTTACTAAGTTCAAGTTATGTTCATATCTTTTTATGGTATATACCAAGCCAAAACTTACTTTTATGGAACTCATAAACCTCATGTAATATACATAACTAAAGCAAAGAAAGAAAATTCCAACAATTCAATATATATATATGACGCACAATATTTAAGAGACTAAATTTTTAAGCCTTACTTGTTGGCATATTTCTGCCCTATTTTTGGATTGCATTTTTTACCTACATTCAAATTGAATTATACCTCTTGGTCTTCTAATCATTGTTAGCTTAATGTCTTAGCTTTCATATGCAATAAGAATCACATAGATCAAAATTTTATACCATGTGTTATATCTCAAAAACCACAAGTAGTTCACTAAAAATTTGCCCGGGATTTTTTGGACAATCCCATGTTCGATTTTTGTAGCTCATTTTTTGTCCATTTACAATCAAAATTCGAATCTATGTCCTTATTAAAGTTTTAGCCCTATGTTTCAATTGCTTTCATGCAAATCCGAGTTCTATAACATGAGTTATACCCAAAGAAATCAAGGCTATTTTAAAGAATTCTAGCAACATCACAAAATATAATAGTTCAGAAAAAATTAGATTAAATTAATAGACATGCCCAATAGTCATGAATCATCATTTAACATCAATATCATGCCAATAATCATCTGAAGACATAACAATTATCATTTCAAAAAAATATAAATGGTTTGAGTTTAAGAATAAACATGTACTTATGTACTAACCCTAAATGAAGCCTTAAAAACCTTAAGCTCTCAATCTTATTCTTTCCTTTGAGAGTTTCCACCACCCTCTCTATTTTTTGCTAGATATTAAGTAGATTTTGGTATCTAGCTTCTTCCTTTCGTCCTTATCTAAGAAAATGACTTCTTCTTTTTTTACCTCCAATAACTCTCTTTTTCTTTTTTTTTTCTAAAGGATTTTGGGCTATACAAGTTATTTTCTCTTTAGTTTTTAGTGGTTTTAGTTTCTTTTGAGTGAAAGAATGTGGAAAAATGGAGAGGTGAAGAGGGAGCATGAATTTTGGGAGGGTTTGGGGCTGGTTTTATGAAGAAGAAGGAAAAAGAATGGTTTTTATACTTTGGTAAAAATATCATTTTGGTCCGTCCTTATTTTTGCCAAATACCTACTTAAATCCTTGACTTTTACTTCTTGCTTATAACTCTACCCAAATTTATACCTTTTAATTAAATCACTCACAACATAATTAAAATCTTTTATTAATCTTTAAATCCCAAATTTAGACTGCGATAATTTTTAATTGCGATAATTAAACACACTAATTACCCGGCCCTAAATTACAAGTATTACATTTAGTTATTTCTTTTTAATTAAATTTTTCTCCTTTTTCTTTTAACCCTTAAACTTCCTACTTATTTCATTTTGAATCCAATTTAAATTCTCTTTAATTTATTTAAATCCCTTTTTTATTATTTTCTCTTAAATTACCGAATTACCCTTCAAAAACCATATAAACTTCTAGGTCTTATTTTGTGGGCGTTACATTTCTCTTCCCCATAAAAGAAATTGCGTCCTCAAAATTTCGTATGAAAGTTTGTGTTAGATATCCGTCTTACCTTAATCATATATCAAAACGTTTTCTTTCCCTTGTTTTTCTTTATCAATTTGACTAATTAAATTCTTATGTTATAATGTCCCTTCTTGTTATACCTTTTTCCTATTTAATATCCCTTTTTTTTCAAACGTCTTCTCATATCTCGTTCAATATCCTTGTAAGTTTGGTTTACCTTCGTTCCTTTATTAATTGATTTTCCTCTTTCTTACCATTTCTTACATACATTTCAATCTCATTCTAATATTACCAGTTGACTAAGAAGCAAGCCTTGTCAAAGTCAGATGCCATATATGAGTGCAATGCATGGCAAATCCATAGCCTGCTTAGGCCTAGACTCGTCTAAATTGGAGCTCTGATACCAAAAATATAACACCCTCCCATATAGTATACTGAGCATTACTATACAAGAGAATGCTACTCACTATAACCTATTCACTTTATACAACAAATGCATACATAATATATCTCATCTATCTATATTCCATTTCATATATCAAATCAGTCCAATCTCTTATATCCTCATTCAATTATATACTCGAATGATGCAATCATGCTTATTAAATAAAACTGAAATCCAAAATCAGGGCTATCCATACCCAAATAATTACGCCCGTTTTAAAATCCAATAAAGAATAAAAATTAACCAATAGACTTATTAATTATCTCAAACTACCCATGAATGAATGGAAGGATAAATTAATTGAAAAATACATGAGCAACCATCTTTGAATCTGATCTGGCTCTGACAGCTGGGTGTTCTAGTTAGTCAACTCGTCCTATGGTTTCGAACTTAAGTGCAGAAAAACTCACACGCTAAGCTACTGAAAGTTTAGTGGTACATATATGTATAAAAATTCTTGCATACACACATATCATACATGGTATACATATTACCTTATTCTTATATCATATATCAAATATGAACATTTCATACCTAGAGATAAACAGTAAACCTTACCTTTATTGTGGAAGTCACTTATCATCATTATTAATTCCCTTGAAGAGAAGCATACCACAATGATATCATAAGTATCTTATAACCATTAACATTTACAAATCATGTATATATGTTTTGTAACCATATTCTTTGTCTAACACTTTCTATATTATTTGTAACACCTTATACTTGTAGCTATCACTTATACTTATATCATATTATCATGTATTGGATAGAATAAGACATAGTCCTGTTTATAATAAGAGATAAAAAATTTTTTTTAATCATATAACATTTTACTTTATAACATTTAGCAATTCAGCAAAGCATAACAGCTTGATTATATATATATATATATATATATCACATCACTGCGTATTCACTATATTATACGTGTACAAACATACAGTCCAAAATACAAAAGACATGTCCCTATACATATGTGCAATGCAAGGAGAGAGATTGGTGAGGCTCGGCCGGTGACCTGTGATCTATGTCTTCTATATGGTATGCAACTCCAAAAAGAGCTAATTACTATTCTTTGCTTGAAAGATAATGCAATTTGATGAGTTGCAACTCAATAAGAATAATTATCAAAAGCTTTCTAAAGTACCAAGTCAATCGCAATTACAAGTAATAATCGTCATTCATATACGTTTTTCATGTTATTTTATTTATTAATATTATATGAATATAAATAATATTAATTCATGTAAACATTTCATTTGCTTA
>CATIWF010082277.1:0-11386 GCA_949630135.1 Balakata baccata | reverse complement strand
AAAGCTGTAAATTTATCTTTGAATTATCACATAATTCAATTTTAAGGTTAATGTTTGCACATTAGTCTTTTTCATGTCATATCTCATATGATCATAAAAAGTGATTACATCTATTCTCGGATGGTTATAGATCTATAAATATACATATGATATTTGATTGAATAAAATACATACTACCCCTCTTTAGTATGCACTTTATGTTTCATAAACAAATGTGAGCTCATTATATAAATAATGTTTAAATTCAATTAATTTTGGAATAAATATATCTATATATATTTTGTGAGTATACTATTATACCCACCAGATCCAAAATTAAATTTTACACATATAGTCTGAATTATCAGCTGATGGAACTTTCTGCACCGAGATATCACCTCGCCCAACTAGTTCTCTAATCAAGTGATAACGCCGAAGCACATGTTTGAAGTTCTTGTGAGACCTTGGTTCCTTAGACTGTGCAATTGCCCCATTGTTGATATCTAAATAAATCAGTGGGTTCTTAAAGAGTTAAGGGTACCGAACAGTGACGCCTGATAATAACTGCACAGATAGTGTTAGATGTCAACAGTTATTATCTTGGTCATAATATATGAGTCTTATATGACTCGAAGTCCTTTGACTTGAGGTGTCAAGACTGTCCTTTCATGGGTAGCTGTGGAGGTGCTCTTGCCTTGTACTGGGCTATCCGTGCTTGGTAATCCGGCTCGTAGTCACCACAGTTAGTTATGTAGTGAGACATGAGATTACCAATAGTAGGACTCGTTACCCTGTAGCACCAGGGAAAGATTCTAATGGAGTTGATATTTTAGTTCTGATAAAATAAATTCGTGGCCAGGAGAAATATGACTTATTCAATGTGAGATTGAATTATTAATTAGATTAATAATGATAAGTCTTATTTTAATCAGAATGCAAATTATCACTCATTAGTATATTGACTAATAGGGTTTGACATGCTGTGACCCTAATCAATATCGGGATCATAACGAAAGGACTTAATATTATGATTTAGAGGTCAAAATAATATTTGTGATTTATCGGTAATTAAAAGGAGAATTCCGGAAGGATATTTAATATATCCGGGTATACGAGGAATTCAGATATTGTATCTGATATAATATTAAGGAGTTAATATTATATTTCCGTTCTGTTAAAATTATTGACCTTATAAGTCACACCAAATACTTTATTAGTCTAGTCCATATAAAGATGTGGGGAGTAATTTAATTGAAAATTAAATTAGAAATAATCACATATATTATTGAGTTAAAATTAGTATTGATTAATTTTAACTATTTCTCTTATTTATAATTTTAATTAAAGTGTTAATTAAAATTATATTAATTTAATTAAGTTGTTAATTAAATTAATTATAGTGGTATATTAAAGTAATTACCATATAATTATAGAAGAGAAGATTGATTCTATGATTAATGATGGTAGCTAGAAATGAGCTATGCAATTGTTGCACCATCATTGTATCATAAATCAAAATTAAAGAAAAAAAAAATCTTCTTATGAAAGTTTTAAGAAAATTTTCTCTGGTTCAAAAGATTTTCTCTCGAACAAAATTGTTTTTGTTCTTAAAAATTTTCTTTGTCTCATATGGTATGAGTATTGAAAGAAAAATATTGAAAAAAAGTTTCTAAAGTGTTATTAGCTTAGATATTTGCCAGAAGGAGAAAATATTTGTGATCATACATCTGGGACTAGCAAAAGGAGTTTCATCAACGCAAACAAAGATTTTGGTCTTTTTGCTTAATTTGCACCTTGATGATCTCAGTAATAAAAGGTTTGTCTTAATCCTTTTATTTTTGCATTTTGTTCTTAAAAATCATGGGATGATCTAGGCAAAATGGATTTTATCCATAAAAGTTAACAAAATATGTTTTGTTAAAGTTATGGATAAATGCTCAAGGTTAACATGAAAAGTGTGTTTTCATGTCATACAATATTTGATTGTATGTTTCAGTAAAATTAAAAAATTTTGATATCTATAATTTTGACCAAGACCAAAAACTCCCCTCAATCCAAATTAAATAAATGCTTCCGGTGCCATCTAACAATAGTGACATCAGATGAGGAAATCGACGATATGGGATGGCCTCTTCCGCTTATGATGATTCAGAACCTTCTAAAACCTTGTCAGTTGGTAAGTCTTTGGTTTCGCCTTTGATAAAGATGTTGTCGTATCTAATGCCATTAAAGATATTGTGGTAAAAGATTCTTTTCGATGGAAAAGTTCTTCTCTCTAAACCGTATGGGCTCTCCTTTCTTATATGAATCTTTATGGTGAGCAAAATAGCTTGGAACTCTAGAGGACTGGGTAATCCTAGGAAAACTCGACATATTTGGAAGCTTATTGTTAAGTAAAAATCTGATATGGTAATTATGCTTAAACCTAAATGTTAAGATGTCTTGCTTTCACAAGTTCGTAGTTTGTAGAGTATGCTGAATTTTGATTGGGTCTTCTCGAAGTCTTCTGAGGCTGGGTCAAGTGGGATTCTTATAACTGGGATAAGGCTATTTTTTCTTGCAGTGGTTGTGATATTCACAAAAGTTGTGTTGTTGTCCACACTACCTTCTTATCTAAGAATTTTCCCTACTGCGTCATTGCTATCTACGACCCCTATGCTTCTTTTATTCAATCACAGATTGAACTCTGGTCTAAGCTTCACATTGACATTTCTCAACTGGCTAATCTTTCATATCTTGTCATCGGTGATTTTAATCAAGTGTGTTCTATAAAGGAACGATGGCCTACTTCCTCTTTATCTTTATGTATCCACTATTTCAACAATTTCATTTCCACTTCATCTTTATTTGATGTTGATTTGTAGGAAGCCACCTTCACCTAGAGAAATTCCATTTCAAATAGCAAAATAGATTATGCTCTTATATCTCCTGCTTTTCTTTCTTCTATGCCAAATTCTCATCTCAAGGCCCTTGCTCAACTTCCATCGGACCATTGCATTTTGTGGTTTGGTACTTGGTTTTTTAATTCGGGTCCAAAACCTTTTCGAAACTATTAATTGCTGGTGGTTAGTTCCTAGATTTTCTTTTATGGTTCATCAATTTTGGACTTATCTATCGCAATATCTATCATTGCCAACAAAATTCGGGAAACTCAAGGCTTTCCTTTCTTCTTGGAATAAACACTCTTTTGGTGACCTGAACATAACTATCCGTCAATTGGAGAATGATATTCATAAGCTGGAATCTTTATCAGATAGAAGATATCTCACTCGATGAGAGACAAATCACTATCTTCTCTTTATCATGACCTCAATTACTACTCTAAGCTTTTAAAGTTGCTCTAGTGGTAGAAATCAAGAGTTAATGGTGTAAATTGGGTGAAGAGAACACTCGTTTTTCCACATCCATGCTTCTTGTCTACTTCATCAAAACTCTAATTTCAAAGTTATTTCCAACAATTAGCCAATTCATGAATAAAAATATATCTCTACTACCTTTTACAATCACTTATCTAAGAGATTCAATAGGAATCCAATTGTCTCGAGTACTATTAAGGGTCTTAATCCCAAGCAACTTAGTAGTGATCAAATGGACTTTTAAGAGCATCCTTTCACCTTTGATGAAGTCAAGGAAGTGGTTTGTTCATGTGACTTTTCTAAATCTCTAGGGCCAGATGGGGTTAATTTTTACTTTTATAAAAGAGCTTGGAACTTCATTAAAGAATGTGTTTGGAGCATGATTAACAATTTTTACTCTTTGGGTAGGCTACTACCTAATGATATAAAAAGATCCTTTATCACTTTGATTACTAAGAAAACTAGAGCTTATAGGGTCGAGGACTTCATACCTATTTCTTTGATTCATAGCTTATATAAAATTGTGGCAAACTGTTAGCAAACCAGTTGAAGCTTGTTATTGACTTTGTTATTAGTCCAAACTAAGCAACGTTTGTTGCTAGTCATGATATTTTGGATGGGTTTCTTGTTACAAATGAGGTGATTCACTCTTATAAAACAACTAACTCTGCATGCTCTCTTTTCAAAATAGACTTTGAGAAGGCTTTTGACACTATCAAGTGGAAGTATTTACTTTGGGTTATGAAATGTATGGGGTTCAGTTAGAAATGGTGTCTATAGATACTAGAATGTTTTACCAATTCCAGATCATCAGTTTTGGTTAATGGTTCTCCCGCTGCTGAATTTCAGGTATTTAATGGTGTTAAACAAGGATGTCCTTTATCCCTTTTCCTTTTTGTTATTACTATGGAACCTCTTTCTGCCTTGATCAATAAAATGTCTTAATATGGTATGTTATTGGGCTATCAATTGCTAAAGAATGGCCCAATTATCTCTCATCTATAATTTGCGAATGATATGATCCTGTTTAATAAATCATCGGTAGAGGAATTTCATAATATGGCAAGGATGTTAAGGTGTTTTTCTCCTATCTCAGGATTGCATATTAACTTCTTCAAAAGTTCCATTGTTGGGGTAAATACTTCTGTTGATCTTGTCAGTAACATTGCTTCCATCATCTTTTGTCAAGTTTCATTGTTGCCCATTACGTACCTCGAGCTGCCTTTAGGGGCTTCTCTATCTCGAGTCTCTACTTGGTCTCCTCTCATTACCGAGATTAAAAGTAGACTGGCTTTTTGGAAAGGTAAAGTTCTTTCGCAGGTTGGTCATCTAGCTCTAATTAAGGCTTATATCACTTTTTTACCTTTATATTATCTATCTATCTTTCGCATGCTATCAATAATTGCCAAGACTATTAATAAGCATATAAGATCCTCTTCTGGAGTGGTAGGGATACTACTAAGAAATGCATTATGTAGATCAAGATTTGTTGGTTCAGCCAAACGTTTGTGGAGGCCTTGGCATTTACGACTTGGCAATTCATAATAAGGCTCTCCTACTTAAATGGCTTTGGAAATTGGATAGAGAACAAGGTAAACTTTAGGTTGTTGTGATTAATCATAAATACGATGTAGCTCGTGTTGACTATATAGCTCTCAAACCATCTATGTTGTCTTTATGGAAAGGTATCATATCTACTTACGCAAGGTCTAATGGATTTTCTAATTTTATTCAAACAACCATTAATTTTAAGCTAGGGTGTGCCAATAGTGTTCTTTTTTGGACTGATGTTTGGCATAGAAACATAGCTCCAGCGGATGCTTTTCCTGAACTTTTTTCCATAATAGCCATTATGTATGCATTTGTAAGAGATTTGGGGTTTATCAATAAGGGTAAGTGGTATTGGAACCTCCTAAGGAAATAAATCTTGTCTGAAGCAGAGCTGTAGAGATCTGGTTTACTCCTAAAGTTGATTTCAAACATCACTATGTGACAATAAAGATTATTTGTTATGGACTCATAGCAAAATAGGCCATTATACGGTCAGATCTTGCTATCAATCCTTTCTAAGTAATTATTATCTTGGTACGCACGTTATATTTGATGTTTGGCTGAATTTGGTTCCTTCAAAAATCGAGATCTTTGCCTGGTTCGCATTTCACAATAATTTGCCTATGCAGGACTTCCTCTTCAATAGAGGCTTGTGCCCTTTATCCTCCAATCGCTGTCTTTTTTATGGATATTATAGTGAGACAATCCATCTCGATTTGCTACATTATCCATTTTCATGGAAAATATGGAGTTTGTTCTTGAAGTGGTGGGGTACCTCTTTGGTAATGCTAAGCATGCTGGGAGATTTCTTTTATCTCTAGAATGTTTGTTCTTCAGGTAGATACGAACAGATTTCTGGAAAAATCTTTTTTGGGCTACTTGTTGGTTTCAGTTATTAGTTTGAAGAATTGTAGAAAATAGAACCTCTTATTTATCAGCGAGCATAGCTATGGTTTAAAGCTTATCATCCTCACTTTGCATACATTTGTTCATCTTTACTTCTCTTGCCAATTTACACGCAATGTTGGAGAAATAAGAAAAAGAGGAGATGGCCTACAACGCTATAATGTTGTGTTTAGTTCTTTTAAAAGCCTCTTTGTTGTTTTCCTTCTGCAATTGGATATTATCTCTCATGCACCTTCTTCAAGTGGACCTGCTCATGCATATGACCCATGTTTTGTGTTTTTCTTTTAGTTTGCTAGCTTTTTTTTTTTTTGTGCTTATGTTTCTGTTGGTTTTCTGTTCTTGTTTTTGCTATGGTCTTCTGTTCTTCTCTTTTGTTCCCCTTTCACTAGAACCAAGGTTTTTGTCTTGCTTGAGCGCATTTGGTTAGTTCTATGGAAGAGTTTTTTCATCACCTTAATCTTTGATTAAGGTGGTTTTCCCCTCAATTTTAATAAAATTTTTTATTATAAAAAAATTAACAAAGGAAATATGTAAACTTGTATTTAATTAACTTATTTAAGGTTATTTATTTTGGTAAACTTTTGGCTATATATTTCATAAACCTTGGATAAACTTTGAATAAAACTTTTGTAGATCTTGGGAAAACTTTTTTGGCAAACCATGGATATTCCTTTGGTAAACATTGGGTAAACCATTGGCAAATCTAGTGTAAAACTTTGGTAATTTTTGGATAATCTTAGTAAATCTTAAGTAAACTGTGTAAATTCAACTTTTATTAATTTTTTTGTAAACATTTGGTATAACTTGAGTAAATTTTAAGTAAATCTTTGATAAATCTTTTGTAACTTCAATTTTATTGTAAATTACGAGTAAATCTTGTGTAATTTTTGGATAAACTTTAGTAAATCTTGAGCAAACTTTGTGCAACCTCAACTTTCTTTAATTTTCTAGTAAACATTGGAAATAACTTGAGTAAGTCTTAAGTAAATCTTTGATAAATCATTTGTAACTTTTATTTTCATTAATTTTGTTATAAAAATTGGTTAAATCTTAAGTAAACCTTATATAACTTTAACTTTCATTAATTTTTCAGTAAACATTGGATAAATCTTGAGTAAACCATAAGTAAATCTTTAATAAACTTTTTATAATTTCAATTTTCATTAATTTTGTGGTAAACCTTAAGTAAACTTCTGGTAAACACTGAATTTCGGTATTTTTGTAATATTTTTAGTGAATTCAGTAATTTTGAAAAAAACTTTTGCGCTTTTTCTATTTTTGAAAAAAACAATAAGCGCTATTATTTTGGTATACATATTTAAGCGTTTTCTTCCATTTTTGTAAAAATCCCTTTGGAAAAAGAGGATTTTACACCGTTTGCTAATTTTTGAATTTTTTTTTTCAAATTTACCGAGGTAATCTCTATGTTTTTATTACCAATTAATCTGTTTTCATTTTTTGCTAATTTCTTCGTTTTTCTTTTCAAAATGTGAAAATTACTGTGTATGTATCAATTTTTTTTATTTAATTGAGAAAGAAAATGACTTTTTTTCCATTTTAAAATATGGATTAACAATTTAATTAACTTATATGGCCACCAATTGTTCTTATACATGCATTTATTTATTTTTAATTATTATTTAATTAACTTAATTAGGAAAAGAAATATGTAAACTGTTGGAAAGATGATGCACCAAGAAGGAGGGTTGAATTGGTGTTCGACTTAATGGATTTCTTTGAGTGTTTGAGCAATATACAAATAAAAGATAGAAAGTAAGGAGTAACATAAAAATAGACACAAGGATTTATATAGCTTCGGGTGTTAACAAACCTTACTCCATTCCCCAACTGCAATTTGGAGTTCCATAATCTCAACTAGAAATACAATAGAGTTTCTTAGCTAACTCACAATTAGAGAGTTTTCCTAGCTCATCCACATCTAAGTGTTTTTTCAAGGCTTATACCGAATCCAAATCCCTTATGTTTTAGTGGCTCACACAATAAACAATTCTTTTGTGTTCTTCACAGGTTCATACACAACTTAAACAAGAGTTTTTCTCACTAGGACCACTCTTACAACCTATACCAAGTGTTTTAGGTTAACACTTAAACCTTTCTTACAAAAAATATAAGAAATAAAATTGCAAAAATTTTTGCACACTTAAAATTAAGCTATTATGTTCTAAGGCCATTTAGAGGTTTATTTATAATATTTACCTTCCAATTAGCCGTTACATATTGTGCCAAAACTATTTCTAATATTCTAAAGATGAATGATTAAAAGTTGTCTAACAGAGACAATTTTCTGGTCAGGAAATTCATATATTTGTTAAAGCCTTACACGTGACAGCCTTGGATTTATCATTTTCTTCAACAGCTAGTCTCAGTCAAAATTTCCGATTGTGATAAGAGTTTCCTAGTCATCAAAACATGTTTCCTAGTTGGGAAAACTTTCTGGAACTTTTCAATTGAAGTTTGGAATGCTAGAATCGAGCACTTTCCGAGGGGGAAACTTTTTTCTCCAAGGGGAATCTTTTCTCGAGGGGAAAACTGTCGTTCAACATTTGACTGATTTGTTCACTAAGCAAATCAAGTCCAATTGACTTGAAACTCTATACACTATCAAAACAACACTAGATGAAGACATTAGTACATTTAATTTGATTATTAAGATCAAAATAGAGATTAATCACCCTAAGGTCAACGATCTCTTCCTTCCTGATTTTGACAATCAAACTAAGCAAAATAATAAAATTGAGCATACAAAAAAAGAAATTAACATATTGAAAAGCAACTATATCAAGTTTCAAGGCAATTCGTTTTGATTATCATATTCCATTATATGAAAAAAAAAATCACACTTTTTAAATCTCTATGTTTTCTAAAGATCTCTTCCCTTTATGTTCTTACATTTTACTTATGTTTTCTTATATTTCTCCCCCTTTGTCAAAATCAAAAAAATATATATAAGCAAGTATAGCATATGATCAATCACATAGGGCATAAAGAGAAAATATTAAAAGCTTAAACAACATGTTACCAAAAGGTTATAATATATATATAAAAAAAAACTCCTAAAACATAACAAGGATATGAAAATAACAAATGTTATCAATTACTACAAATGGTAGCAATGATACCAATTGTTGGTTGCACAAATACATATAAAAACTATCAAGATAAGTATAGCATCTTAAAGCATAAAATTGAGTTTAGAAAATGTTTATCGATATAAAGACAGTTCGATGATCTTGAGGCACTTTTTCATAGAGATTACATTTTTCTCTTGTGATTTTTTCTTTAAGTAGCTCCCCTTATTTTTATGTCAAGTTTGAGTTTAATAGGGTTGATCACTTGAAAAAAGACATTTTGTTAAGTATGTGCCTTTGACCACTTATGTTTAACCTACAAAAGAATGAAACAATTTTTGGTACCTACTCAAATTTGGATTCATGGGGGTTAGCTCTAGTAGATTCCTAATGAGCCTTCCTTATAAAACAATGCTTGTTTGTATGCCCAAATCTCATACAATAGTGGCATTGCTTGAACTTAAACTTTTCTTGCCACTTTGTATAGGGTTTAGGTTTCACAACATGAAAAGAATGTGAATGTGAGCAAGCACAATATTGTGTGGTATGTGTAACCTTATATGCATGTCTTTTATACAAAAAGGCATAGTTGTTCTTTTGAAATTTTCCTCTTGGACCATGTGAGCTCTTACTATTCTTCTTTTGAGTAGTGGCTTTGGTGTGTGCTTTGCCTTTAGCTTTAGAGCCAATTATCTCAATGGATGAGGTTTGTGGTGTGTTAGCATTAACAAATATTGAGCTTAATGGAGATGATGATGTTGAAGATTCATTGAAGCCTAGACCATGTCTTACTAAAGGAGGTCTTTGAGATACAATAAGTGTATCTAAATTTTCCTTCCCCTTATGAAATTTTGAAATTGAGTTTCTAAGCTCTTCAACCTTACTTTTTAAAATATTATTTTCTTCAAGTAAAGAAGAGTTTGAAGGTTTTGATGAAAGATCATTAAATGATTTTCTAAGAGATTCATTAGATGTTTTAAGCTCTAAAACAATCTTTTGTAACTCATCAAAATCATTTTTCAAATTTAAATACTTATTTTGATGAAAAACACATTTCTTTTTAAATTTCTCAATTTCAAGGTTCATGACTTTAATCTCATCATCATCATCAAGCATGTCAAGTAAATTGTTAAGAAATTGAGATGTAGAACATACCTCATTTGAGTCCTTTTGTAAAGTCATGAAGCAAGTAGCGGCAAACTCTCCTTCAATTGAGGAGCTTTCATCATTTGAAGTCTCATGCCTTCTTTGCTTCATGTAGGAACTCCTCTTATGCCTTGAGTAATTAGAGGATTGACTAGAGTTGTTGTCATACCTCTTCTTCTCTTTAATCTTTAATCTTCTTATAAGATTGACAATCTCTTCATCACTATCTTCTTCACTACTTTCCTCCTGGCTAGAGCTTTCATCTTCATAATACTTTGAAGTTGAAGCTCTGAAAGCTAAAGCCTTCTTCTCCTTTTATAGCTCCATCTCCTTGTCTTTTACCAAAGCCATCTTATGTGTGAGAAGCTTACTAATGAGCACATCGGTGGACATTATGCTTAAATCTTCATTGGCTTTCTCAATGGCAACAAGTCTTGACCTATACTCCTTGATGGGAAGACTTCCGAAAATCTTGTTATTGATGTCTTCAAGGTGCTTTCTAGCTTTTCTTAAATTGTTGACGATAGTGAGAAACCGGTTGGTCATGTCAGTTACAGATTCAAAAGACTTCATTTTGAAAAGCTCATATTCGTGATGGGTTTTGAGCATGCATCACATACATATAACGCAGCGAAAAATAAAAATTTTCAAAATCCGAATCAAATGATTATACATGTGCCAATTAAAACTAATTTAACCAAAGAAAATTTAGAATTTATACCTTTATAATTTCTTGATTTTTCTTCAACTTCTCACCTTATTGGGTTGTAGCAAACCACAACAATCCAATCTTGGATTGTCTCTAATAATATCCACGCGAAGATGAGAGGATGAAACCACTAGGGAGATAGCTTGAACATACCTCAAAGTACTAGCAATGATGTATGTTCATATGAGAAGAAAATTAAACATTTTAATTTTCTTGTTGTCTCCAAAAAATTTTCTTCTCCCAAAAATTTTTCCGTGTCTATTTTCTATCTTTTGGGGTCTTTTAGATTCAAAAGAAAATCAGAAAAGTAGATCCAAATTGAAGAGAGGAGAAAATGAGAGTTATGAATAGTGAATGGCCATTAAGGGCCAATTTAAGGGGCATTGGCCAGCTGCTGCGCCCGCTGGCTTGCCTGCCAGGCCAGCGGGCCCACACAGGCCCGTCAACCCCCCCGAGCAATTTTTTCCCACAATCTTATTAGGAACCGACTCAAAATAATTTTTTCATATTTTGGATCTCATCCTAAGCCATTTTGCTCATTCTTTACATCTCTAAAGCGTGTGACCCATTAGGTTCCCGGTTATGTTGGCCACTTAAATTATCAAATAATTTAAGCAAATCATGAGCGGTATCTAGCAACACATCATGAT
>CATIWF010082266.1:0-21558 GCA_949630135.1 Balakata baccata | reverse complement strand
TTCATCCTTTATTTTTCTTGTCTTCCATTGAAAAATTCCCAAACGAGGAATAAAAGAGGAAAGTTCAAAGTTGATTTACAGAAGACAAACGCTGATTAAAGTCCATCCAAATGAGCACAGTGGGGCCCAAAAAATTTTATTTTTTCATAATTATAATAAAAAGGAAAATTTTAGTAAAACAAGAAATAATGATAGGAACTTGTGGAGCATCTGTTGTGCTACAGTTGTACAGTTCTTTCTTTGCTAGTGTGTACAGTGTCTTCTGAAATTTTTAAGTCCATTCGAGACTAATTACACTAATATTGTGCATCTCCATCCGCCTCCAATTTCAACCTCTTACTTATATTTAAAAAATTTTATAACTTCTAACATTTTTAACATCTTTTTTTATTTATTTTATTTTTTAAAAATTATATTATCTCTCAATTAAATTTAAGAGATACAAAAAAATTTTTAGGTAATATTTTATTTTTTTTATCTCCCTCTCTTTATTTTTTCTAAATATTTTTATTAATAAAAAGTAAAATAAATTGTATTGTTAAAATGTACACATTTTTTAAAATAAACTAAAATAAATATTAAATTTTTTTATAATATAATAGCGAATAAAATATAAAATATTATTGAAATGCTTTTATATCCACTAATATAAATAAAATAATTAATTATATTATAATTTGGTAATCATATATATTTAACCGAATAAAAAATTCAATTACCAGTTACTAAATTCAAACATTCATTAATTGTTCAAATTACTCAAAATTTTACAGAATTTTTTAAAATTTATCAATTTTTTTAGTTATTTAATTATAATAAAATTATCACATAAATTAAAATATCATAAAATAATATATTTTTTGAAATAAAATAAACAATATATTTTGAAAATATAAAAATTATAATAAAATTTATAAAAATTTAAAATAAACCTAAAATTAAACACATAAAATTCGCTAATTTACCAATTACTACAGTAAATATTCAATAACCAAATAACTAAAATATTTCGGATTTTATTACCGTTTATCAAACTAATTTTTTTTTAGTAATTGGTTACCAAATTTTAAATGATTCGGTTTGATAAATCGGGATAATCGAACACACCCTAATTGTATTTAGTTAAAAATTTATCCTATCACCACCACCTCTTTTCTACTTGTTTTCACTTCCTCTCCTGCCTGCGGATTTAGCGGTAAATTATAGTATAATTATTCATATAAAAGAAATTAGAAAAATTTAGTAGCCATACTGTGTTTTAGTAATTATAAATTTTAGGTGTTTAGATATCCGAAATCCATCATATTATTTGGACAATAATTGGTGGCAGCATATTTATTTTTAGATTTCAATATTTAAAATTTTTTATAAATGTTAATTTATTTAGATATTTAATTAATTGTATGATATAAGAATTGAAATTACCGTTTTATATAATTTATTTATATTTTCTTTTTTTTCCACCATTTATAAATTATCATGTATTTATATTTTATATGGACAGTGGTGGATCAGAAATTCAATTTAAGATGGACAAAATTATTTATTTCATTCTAACCCAATATCATTTAGTAAATATGTTAAGTATTATTATGTCTAAATATAAGTCAAGAGCTAAAGAGCTATTAAGCCAAACTTAAATGCACCTATCAATTTTTTTTTTTAACAATGGGATTACAAATATTGAGATATAAAATAAATAATTGAAAAAATAAAAAAATGAAAATAATTAAATTATTTTTTTATTTAAAATAGAGGTATCAGATTAATATAATTTATTTTAAAATATTAATTTCGTTTTAAATGTCTTTGGAGTATTCAATTCATTTGTAACTCTAATAAAATGTAACATTCTCTTATAATCAAGTATCTACCCAGTATTTTCTTCTAAATAATTTCAAATCCGATTTTGCAACCCATTTTAGGCCATAATATAAATGGAATTAAAGTATATGGTCTTCATAAAATTTGTAGTTTTATGAATTTACTTTCATTTCTAGCTAATTTAATGTAAATTCTAATTTTAGAACACCAATTATGACCAAATATATCAAAACTATTCATGATAATATTTTATTCTCATCATACACATGCAATGATCATTTTATACTTGAGTCAGGTAAGATAGTATTTTTTATTGACTAACTGATAGGCATGCGAATGATGTATTGACACATAACATTCATGTAATGCCCACAAATAGAGCCTAATTGTAATATACGAATAAATGACATATGTGCTTAAAAATTTGAATTTGGTGTGCATAGTTAATGTTGTTGAGCGTGCTTAATTATTAAGTATTAGGATATTATAAAATATGAAGCATGAAATGGTACAACCGAATATTAGAAAGGTTAATTAGAATGTTCGAATATGTATAAATATGATTATTAACAAGAAATGGCAAATATATTAAAAGAGGGTACAATACATATATAAAGCTTGAGTTGTGACCCATTTTGTGGTTGATTTGAGTTGTATGAACTTAAGTCTAAATGTGTCCAATAACCATTGATGATTTCTACATATGTTTAGAAAGTATTTAGAAGTGGAATTTCGATAAAATTCGATCATAGAAACAAATTATGTTCTTTCACAACTATTATAAAGTATTCATGAACATGAAAGATTTGTTCATGGCTGTGAAGGTCGTGTTTTTGGTATATTTTTAGGCAAAATGGTGCACGACCAAACTCAAATTTGTCATGGCCATGAAGGATCTGTATAAATAAGGTTTTTACCCGTCTTAACTTATTTTAACCGAAATTTCAAAGTCTCAAAACTCTAGATACACCCCCAAATCTTTGAAAATCCATATTCCATATGATATTTGGTGAGTTTTGAGCCCCCAAAACACAAAATTTACCATTCAAGAGCAAGAGTTAAGCATGAATTTGAGAGATTTATCAAGGAAGAAGATGAAGTTTGAGAGAGAAAGTATGGAACTTGAGGGAACTCGGGTCTCCCACCAAATCAACTCTATTTTCTTCTTTTTTCGGATAAGATTTCATATTTCTCATCTTCCTTTAAGGAGTTTATAGTTGATTGAAGTAATTTACCCGAAATGGGTAGAAACCTAATTGTAGATGGGTATGTTAAAGATGAACCCTTGGATTGCTTGAGGAAAAACTCCCCTTTGAGATTGATTTACATGTTAAACACATTTTTGGAGAGCGATTTAAGAAGAAAGAACCTAACTTAATGGTTTTGAGTTAGGGTTTGGAATATATGGTCTTATGTAGTCATAGATGTTGACATATGGTTTAGATTAATGAGAAATAGTTGTGATTATGTATGAGAGATGCCTTTGGAAGGTGGAATTAACCACCAAGGAAACTAAGCAAGCTTAATGTTTGGATTTTGAGCTGGCTCCATAGGAGGTAAGTACATATATGCATTTTAATTCGTTAAAATGAAATGATAAAATGTTTAATAGTATAGAAAGGGGATAATTGATGTGTTGATTAGAAATAATTGGTATCTTAGAGAGAAATGAAAATATGTAATCGGCTAAACATGTCTATAGACTATGAATGATACATGAAAGATAAAATTAAAGTTAAACTTGATTCAAATTTCAGCATGCTAAATGCACTTAAAATCCGGAATGAATAATTAGATGACTAGTTGGTAATGAACTTTGTTATCTAAAGACTGTATGACATGTTAAACAACTTTAGTGAGAAATGATTGATATTGATTACAATTAATAAGGAAAGAGTAATTGTGAATATGTCTATATGAGAGTTTTATTAAATAATAGCTTATGGAAACTTGAACAATATGTACAATACCTATAAAAAGTAGGTTGACCTAATATTCTAGGTATAAGAGTTATCATTAATAAAGTATATGAAATGAAATAAAGAATTTACAAAACATTGAAATGAATATATAGAAAGATAATTGGTAAAATGCATATATATGTTTGTCGAGCCATTAACTCAATTGATTTTAAAGTAGGATCAAAGCCTATATTAAGAATTTATAATTGGTAATTGTACAAGGTTGATGAGGGCACTTAAAGTGCTTGAAAGAAATGACTTAATAGAGGTAAGTTTCTCTAATTGAGAACTTATGAATTGATAGGGTATATGTATATGTGGAACATGTATCTATGATGTTAATTGATTGTGCTTGTAATGACATATATAGAAAGATAATTTTGCATGTTGATAGAAATGGCTACACTTGGTTAGTCTTAGTATTTTGTTTGTGGAATTGTGAATTTTGATATTAATATAAAACATGCAAGATTGTACGATTAGTATATATTAATAGACATGTGAAATGAGAAATTGCATGGATAATAAATGTATATTTTAACATGATTTATTATGAGTGTTGATAGGTGGGATGACAATTGGACCACCATAAAGGCTATTGTGTATGTTATGTATAAAAATATATTAAATTTGATGTCTAAAAATAGAAATAGCCTCTTTCATAATCAAGTTGAAAGTTGTTATATGATATGTAAATGCACATGTAACATGCCAAAATATGTTTATAAGCTCGAATATGCATGAGATTATGATTATTTACTATGCAAATGGATTGAAGCATATAAAAATATAATGGAAATAAAGAAAAAGAGAAGAATATAGTATTAAATATTCATTTCTCTACCTGAAGACTACTTTAGAACAGATGGTGCACCATAAAGGGGATAAATGATACATATCACTACGAGTTATGAGAGGGGAATAAGGATTAGCCCTAGATTAGGTATTCCTATTCCCGGCACTCATATCCATTATCATTGTGAGGTATGAGAGGGGAACATGGTTACTAGCCTTGGACTGGGTACTCCTATTTCCGGCACTCATATCCATTATTATACTCGATCTTTTGACTTGAGGAGCTTGAACGAGTACACAGAGAGTGGATAGGTTGTCTAGCCCTACATTGGTTGTGCCTACTTCACACCTTATATCCTGCCAGTTTGGAAATAGGGCTTGGGTTATTGATACTATAAGAACTTGGGCTATGTATCAAAGTTGCTATTGGAAAAAGAAAATAAAGAAGACAGACAAAATTGAGAAACAAGAGAAATGGATAGTAAGAAAAGATTAAAAAAGTACAAGATATGTAATGTGACATGAATATGGTTATTGCATATATTTGATGCAGCATATCCTATTTCTCTTAAATATGATTTACATGCTTATATGTCATGATAGTTGATATGTGTAAATAAAGATTTACATATAAATAATAAATGAGTAATAAAACAATTGTGAACGATAAATTTTATAATGATTATCCTAGGATATAAACACATGAAATGCTATCATAACGGGATAATATAATAAAGAAAAGATATGTATTTTATTAATGAATTGAACATCCATAAGAGAGGCGTGGATTAAATATGCATTACTTACATGATCTTGACATGTCTAACTTTTCGATGATTATATGATTTAAATATGATTGCGCCACCAAAATATTTATACGTCATAAATTATATGATTTCATACTAAGTATGTTAAGCATATGTATATTACTAAGCTATGAAAAGCTTAACATGTTTATTTATACATGCATGTCATGGAACTAGTATAGTGTCATAGTAGCAGTTGACAGTGAAGGTGTCATAGCCCATGCAGAGTGGAGACAATATAAGTTCGAGTTAGACTGGATACATGCATATCATGCATTTATTTATTGCATTTCATTTATGAGAATGTAATTAATTATAATCATTGTCTGGTAAATATGTAAACTGATGTAAAAGATAGATAAATTTCAATTGAGTATAGTAAATATGTATGAGATGAGGGTTTTATAGGCTCATGATATTATGTAATAAAAGAATAATAACAGGTGAATAGGAACCAATTATCACTGATATAAGGTATACTAGATGCGTTGGGTAAATAAATCCAACAAAGTATACATATACGAAATATAGTATTGTATAAAAAAAAATTAGAATTTGATCAGGTTCAAAGTTATCTTTATGCAGAGTACTTTCTATGTATTATAGAACTTACTTATAATATATGGATGGATGTTACAACTCATGACAAATGTATATCCTTAGAAATGAAAGTACATATATGACTTGTAACCAAGAAAAATTTGTATTATTAACATAACATTTGGTTTTACATAGTTCGAGTTGAAATATGCTCTTAATATGTATATAATGAATATAACTTTAAACTTATATACATGACACATGAAACTAATTAAATGTAAACAAATCCTAGTAGGGTGGCCATTTATGCTGCTGTTGTGTTCATTTGGTAGAGGTTCACTGAATATACAACTCTCATTGTTTGCGTTGTCATTATACGTTATATGAGTATTTATAATTTATTGCGGAGTGTACTAGAAGCATATTTTGAATTTTTTTATTTAATTGATTAATTTTTTTTAATTTTTTATAAACTATTTTTTTTTATAAATATACTTTTAAAAAATTATTTATTTACCTATTTTTACAAAAAGCAGTTTTTGAAATTAAAAATATAAAATTTCTTTCCTCAACTCAATCCCAAAAGGAAATGTCTACTACTAGAAAATTTAGTGTAAATTAACACTTATAAAGTTTTGTTGAAATTTGTCACTTTATTTTGGAAATATATTATGAAATCTCAGGTTTAGTTTAATTAACTAAAAGACCCTGCATTATTTTTTAATGATATATTTTGCTATATTCTATTAGTCAATAATAAAATGCTAGAAATACTGTTACTTTTTTTATAACTTAAAAAAATACATTAAAAAATAATGATAAAATTAATATTTTGGTATTTAGATGATTGTATTAAAATTTGTGGTGTTTTTTTTTGTTTTTTTAAGATAAAAGAGAATGATAAATTTGATAACAGTAAATATAAACGGAATGATTAGATAGTATATTAAATCAAATTTAAAGGACTTTATAATCTAAAAATAGATGAACTAACTAATATATTCAATTAAACCTTGAAAACCATATAGTAATTTACCCTAAAATATATGAATGCATTTTATTTAAAAAATGAGAACGTAATGACCACATAAATAATGATAAAATATTAATAAATCTATATATATATATATATATATATATATATATTAAGTGTCTTCTCATGTTGAAGAAAGCACCAGAATTATTTGTAAGACAAAAGGAAAATGCACTAAAAATAAAACTATATATATCTTGTTATAATAATAAATTCATGCATCAATGGTTATTATTCAATCAATGGACCTTTCAAACTTCTAGTGAATTCAATAATTTTTGAATGACTAAACCTAATAATAATATTTTTTTTTCTAATTTATTATGACTAAATATTTTTTTATTAAGATAACAAGTGTTGGATTTCATTCATGAATATGATTATAACAATTTATTTATGTTTTTTCAAACAGTATTTAATTGATTATAAATTGAGACGATGAGTATCATTAAGGGAAATATTTTTTAGAAATAAATTAAACAAAATAATATACAATTACATAATTCACTTGACATTCTATAATTTCATACAATTGAATAAAGATTTTAAACAATAAATTTCCATCCTCATCAAGAGAAATTTCCATCCTTAAACTATAATTTCTCCCTTATAGCATGATTATTTCTTGCAAATTAAATTGTAAAAAGTGATGTGACAATAAATACAATTTTGCATAGATAATTGGCAAGCTTTTAATATTACAAACTTGTAAAATATGAAAGTGAAGAAAGACAATTTCAAAAGGATCTCATTTATATTATTTTAATAATTAATAGTAATTGATAATTAAATAAATGATATAATAAAATTAAAATAATATTATTTAAAATAATTATTAAAAATTAATATAAATATTATTAAAAAATTTAAAATAATGAATATATAGTTAATAATATTTAATCTTAAAATTTAATTATGTATTTTAATTAATTAAAATAATTATAATTAATGATAAAATTTAATTTAATTAACAATTGAAAGAATATAACATTTTAATTGTTAATATTGAATATAATATATTAAAATATTAATTAAATTATATAAATTAAAATTTATATAAATTACATGGTAAAATATATTTAAAAATATAGTTAAAATTTTGTTATATAATAAATTTTTTGCATAATGAAATATATTTAAAAATATAACTAAAATTTTACTAATTTGAGGGAGGCCAATTATAATGAATTTTTTTGTCAGCCAATTCAGGAGCTTATACGACGTGGCATCCATATTAATGGGGACCCACTTTATTGACGTTACAGCACCAGGTCACTGACTGGAGCCTATTTCAATTTTTTTTCTCCTATCGCAGCATCGCTCCCGCCTCCCGCTATGGACCCTTTGAGTGGGGTCTGCCCTCCACCTTCTTTAATTATATTTTTATTAGTAGATTTAATTACAGTATACTTATATATTTTATTTTAATTGTTTATTAATTTTCAATTTTAACCGTTTAATAAAAATTTTATAATTTCAAATATTTATTATGTCTGATTTATTGATATATCAAATATACCGTAATCCGAATTTTTATCAATTTATTTATTTATTTATATTATTTAATTTATATTAAAATATAATTAAAGATAAAATAAATTAGTACAAGTTTGTTAGTGTCGCCATCTGAATGACGTCATGGGATCCTCGGAAAGTGTGAACACATCCTCACCGCCCATTCAAGTGTTGCGGCGTCCTCAATACCCAAAATGGTACGTGCTACAGGTGAGACTGAGAATGACGCCATCCCCACTAGAGTTGTTATAAACCGTCCTATCAACTCAAACTAAACAAATTCGAATCGACTCGCAAGCGGTTTAAAAAATACAGGAGGTTGGATTGATTTGAAAATTTTCAAACCCAATTTTATAAATTGGATTTAATTTTTTATATTTAAATTCGTAAATCGATCTACACACAATCCATATATATAAATCAACATTATAAGTGTATATTTATTATATTAATTTGTTATATTCATAATGTAAATTTGAAATGATATTTTTTTCTAAAATTCTAATTTATTATACTATATCTTTACATTTATTATTATCTTATTAAAAAAATAAAAATAATAATTTATATTTATTTGTATAAAAATATATTGTTTAATTAGAAAATTAATAAATTATTTATAAATGCATAATTATTATATTTTATAAATATAATCATTATAAACATTTAATTAATATAATTAAAATAATATTTTTAAAATTTTAATATAATTACTACAATAATTTAAAAAATTGTTAAATATAGATTATTATTATTGTAAAATTTTTAAATAGTAAATATTTATTAAAAAAGGTAAATGATATTTATATTGAAGTTGATGGTATGATGAATATTGATATTTGTACTTTTTTTTTAATGTTTAATTCAACTTAAAAAAAATCTAAATTTTGTGTATTTATTTTTATTTAATATAACTTGATATTAAATAATTTATGTAGTGAACTAAAAGTTTGTGGGGGCATTATAAATATTTATTTGTGAAACATTAATATTATTACTAAAAAATGTAAAAAGTATATAGAATTAAATCGTAAACCGATCCAATCCAACCCGCAATTATGAATTGGATGAAAAAATTTTCAATTCGCAAATTGTAAATTAAATTGAATGTTATGTTAAACTTGCACCAACCTGATCCACAAACACCTTTAATCCCCACTCACATCTGGACAAGGTTATACAAATCAATTATGAGTTTAAGATCAAAGCAGAATCAAAAATTGAACCGATTTACAAATAATTTTTATAAAATATAACATGCTTTATATATAATAAAATATAATATATCTTATAAATAATAAATAGGAATAGCAATGGAGTGAGTTTCTCCATTTCCGACTCTGAAACCCTGATCCTAGATAGAAAATTTTTTTTGGTTCTTATCTTCGCACCCGACAGGAATGGAGATTCCCAATCTTGATTTGATCCCGATTTTTATTTATTTTTTATTTTTTAAAATTATTTTTTATTTTTATTATTTTAATTAATTAGTTAATTATAGAATTTTTTAAATAAAAATATATTTTTTATTTTAAATAAATATTATATTCTTATTTTATTATTTTTAAATTTATTAATTATATTAAAGTATAAATCAATACTATATATATGAATATATATATGTAAAATATATAAATATAAATAAAACTATTGAGGCAGAAATTGATGCGGTTGATGTATATACTATCTCCGCCTTATCTCCGATATAAAAATTTTTAGAGTCGGAGCGGAACATAGATAGAAGAAAAGATCTACCCCGCTCATTGTCATCTCTAATGCACAAGACTGATAAAAATTATTAATATATTATTTTTATTATTTATATAATATTTTTTTATATGAATCAAAATAATTTATGTATAAAATTTTTGTAATATTGCATATTAATATTTAAAATATAAATATTGAAATTCAATTTTATTGAATATATATGACTCTTAAATCATATGAATAATTTTGTGGATAATTAAAATAAACATTTTTTATGATATATATTACCAATATTATTAATTGCAAGAAAGACCATAATTTATATAAATAATTAATTTCTAAATTAAAATAATATATATACTATTACTAATATTACAAATATCTAAACTTTTTAACAAAAAATGTCATTACTTAAACATATAATTTATTTTTTAATTAAAATAATTTTTTATATTAATAAAGTAATTTATACTAAAATATTTAGAAATATATATTGCTAATAAAAAATATAGATTACTAAAAAATAATAGAAATGAATATATGAATATTTTAAATAATATAAATACATATTATATCTAATATATCTTATATATATTTTATTTACTTTACAATTGAAACAATAAGTGCAAGTTGGTGAAGTGGTTAAATGAGCAAAATATTTCTTCTTAATACCTAGGATCAAATTCCACCAACAACACCATTGTCCCATAATTTTCAATTAGGAAACCTGGCGGGTTAGACGGTTTTCTTGCCTCCCTAATTCCCTCAAAACCGGCCGGGCTAGCCAATTTTTTCAACAATGCATCTGCACACTCGCTATTGCCCTTTTGTATCATGGAAATCTTCAACCTGCCTTTTGACAACATCACAAACCATTATGGTATGATATGTATAAAGAACAATTCAAATTATAAAATATTCATTTAACGGTTTAGATTGTAAATCAAATGAATGATTCAGATGAATATATATCAAAATATACCTGAACAATTCAAATTATAAGTTATTTATCTAGCGGTTGATATTGAAAATCAATAAACGACTCAAATAAATATATATCAAAATATAAATACATATTAGGGTTTTTCTTAAAAAAAAAAAAAAGTTGCCATCTTTTTATTATTTACCGTATTACATTACATTTTACAACTATAATTTACAATTTTTTTTAATTATAGTAATTCACTCTAGGTACTTATTAAGAGATATTACACTTATTTATGAATTCTAAAAATGTTTCATACTCATAGTTTGAATTTAAAATTTATAATTAATTTAAAAAAAACTTATTATCTTATATCACTTATTGGAGATGCAGTAACATAATAATAATAATAATAATAATAATAATAATAATAATAATAATAATAATAATTTTCATTATGTTTGTTGAGTCATATAAAATAAGCATATTTACTTTATAAATATTACAAATAATTATGACTACGTTTGAATTGAAAGATTTTAAACAATTTTTATATTTCTATCAAATCTATTGTTTGAATATTTAAAAAAAGTCTAAATCAATGGATTTTAGAAAATTTTTCATTTACTAAAATTATTCATTTTTTAGGGATTTAATTTTCTACCTCTTCTTAAGTGGAAAAATCTAAAACCTACCACTTTTTATCAATGTGGAATTGTTACTCACTTTTTTTTTATTCCAATGTTGTCCTTAACAAATTAATAACATTTCAAAACCCCTTTAATTCTAAAAAAAAAGACAAAAATCATTTTTTAAATTTCAAATAATTACTTAGTATTATTTTTCATAATATAGTATTTATATGCATTAAATTATTTATAAAAAATTATTTATAGTTTATATCAATCTAATTAGATATTATAACATATAATAATTTTTTATTTTAATAATAAATATATTATATTTAAAAGTTTAAATTATCATTATATATATATATTGCCGCAGAGGAGGAGGTGGTACCCACAAGAGAACCAAAAGCAAACAAGCAGAACCTCAAGTATCAGCAGAGACCCAGCGAGGCCAGGTCACTCCAGCCGCATCATTGCTAAGAAAAGGCACAGCCCCAGCGGGTGGAACCTCCAAAATTCGACTGCCTCTCTCAAAATTAACCGCTTCCTAGATGGTCAGCCACATGATTACTCTCCCTGTACACATGCTTAATTTGCACTATCCAGTTGCCATTAAGAATTCACAGCAAATAAAAACTAGATTAGATAAAGACAATACACTTAAATATTTTTCGTTATATACTTTCAATAAAAAATATATTTTTTTTTATAATTTATTATCTTTTATTATAAAACTAATAGTATATTATAAATAAAAAGACATCATTTTTTTTATATTAAAAATATATAATATAAAGTGTATAAAAAAATAATAGCCGTATTTCTTTATTAAAGTGTAGGAGATATAGTGATGACATTGTTATCAGTGGTGTGTATGCCCTAGTGCATTCACTGCTTTTCATATATTAAATATTATACCACAATGGACACATGTATATTTCGCATTCATAATAAATAAATATTCAAGTTGTTGATTATATTATGATTGCATCAGTTAAATATACTATGAAATATACTGCCCTTTGATTATTTACAGAGAATTTATTATCAAGTTGTTGATAAGAATGAGATAAATATTTCTAGTAAAAGATAATCTTAAAAATGTTCATAACCGGTATAGAACAATGAATTGGACATTTATTGAATCTTTAGGTTATCAAATAGTTTATTTTGAGGAGAAATCTCATTCTCAATACTATAATGATATCTAAATAAATCAGTGGGTTCTTAAAGAGTTAAGGGTACCAAACAGTAACACTTGATAATAACTGCATAGATCATATGTCAACAGTTATTATCTTGGTCATAATATATGAGTCTTATATGACTCGAAATTCTTTGACTTGAGGTGTCAAGACTGTCCTTTCATGGGTAGCTGTAGAAGTGTTCTTGCCTTGTACTGAACTATCCGCATTTGGAAATCCTGTTCATAGTCACCGCAGCTAATCATGTAGTGAGACATGATATTGCTAATAGTAGAACTTGTTACCCTGTAGCACCATGGCAAGATCTTAATGGAGTTGATATTTTGGTTCTGATAAAATAAATTCATGGCCAGGAGAAATATGACTTATTCAATGTAAGATTGAATTATTAATGAAATTAATAATGATAAGCCTTATTTTAATCAGAATATAAATTATCACTCATTAGTATATTGACTAATATGATTTGACATACTGTGACCCTAATCAATATCAAGATCATAATGCGAAAACTTAATATTATAATTTAGAAGTTAAATTAATATTTTAGGTTTTATCGGTAATTAAAAGAAAATTTTCGGAAGGATATTTAATATATCTGAGTATACGAGGAATTCAGAAATTGTATCAGATATAATATTAATGAGTTAATATTATATTTTCATTTTGATAAAATTATTGACCTTATAAGTTACACCAAAAATAAATTATTTGTCTAGTTCATATTTAAGATGTGAGGAGTAATTTAATTGAGAATTAAATTAGAAATGATCACTTATATTCTTTGAGTTAAAATTAATGTTGATTAATTTTAACTATTTCTCCTATTTATAATTTTAATTAAAGTGTTAATTAAGATTATTAAAATTTAATTAATTTGTTAATTAAATTAACTATAGTAGTATATTAAAGTAATTACCACATATAATAGAAGAGAAAATTGATTCTGTGATTAATAGTGGTAGCTAGAAAATGAGCTATATCATTATTGCATCATTATTGTATTATAAATAAAATTTATTTAAAAAAAAATCAAAAGTCAGAATTTTTTTTTTTCAGGCTGCAAACCTTATTTAATAAGGTTGAAATTTTTTTTTGGGTTGGTTAGGCTTTTGGCTATTTTCTATTCTTTTCTTCTTAATCTTCAGTTAATCAACTTCTTCTTCTTTTTAACTTTCTTATTCTGGTTCTTCGAAATTTTCTTTCGAACAAACATTAGTTTTTATTTCAAAAATTTTCTTTCTCTCATATGATATGAGCATTAAGAGAAAATATTAAGAAAAAGTTTCTAAAGTGTTAGTAATTTATAAATTTGCAAGAAAGAGATATTTGTGATCATACATCTAGGACTAGCAAAATGAATTTTATCAACGCAACTAAAACTTTTGGTCTTTTTACTTAGTTTGCGCACTTGGTAATAAAATGTTTGTCTTAATCTTTTTATTTTCTATTTTGTTCTTAAAAATCATAGAATGATCTTGGCAAAATGGATATTATCCATAAAGATTACAAAATATATTTTACTAAAAGTTATAGATAAATGTTCAAGGTTAACATAAAAAATGTATTTTCATGTCATGCAATATTTGATTGCATCTTTCGGTAAAATTAAAAAATTTTGAAATATATAATTTTGACTGAAACCTAGAGCTCCCCTAAATTCAAATATATGTTCCGCTTCCGTCAAATGGTATCTAAGCCATCCCATAAATTTTTGAGCAAAATGACTCTTTTATGCTAGTAGGCTCAGTTTGGTTATGGATGATTTTCTTGTTATTCTTTTATATCTTATCTATATATTATGTTGCATGTAATGTTTCATGATATTTTTCCTCTTTTTTTTTGGTTTTTCAAAGGTGTTATGAGTTTTATTATTTTTATAAATTGGTTTGTAATATTAATATATCCATAATTTATTTTTACCATTATATTAAAGTCCTTGATATGCCAAGAGAATATAATATAAAAAGTTTCCTTTGGAACATGGAGGCCCGAAATTTTGAGGAGGAGCAACAAGAAAGATCTGCTAATATGGAGATTAGTTTGTATTTTCCATTTTGGTGTGGAAATTTTTCTAGCAATTGTAATATGATTGTAAATTGCATGATTAATTTTTATTATTGCATGTGATGTGATTATATGTGGTAAATGATTGAATATGTGAGCTTTAAATATTAATTTTGGATTAAAGATAAATAAATAAATATATATATATATAATAATTTAAAATGAGATTTTTATTATATATATATATATTTATTTATTTATGTGGTTTAATTTAATTGAGATTTAAATCATATATAAATTTTTATATGGTTGATTTTTTTCAAGTTGTTGAAAAAATTCAACTTTATGTATAAAATCCATTTTTAGATTTGATGAGTATAAAAGTATACTCACAAAATATATAAAGATATATTTACTCCAAAATTAATTAAATTTAAACATTATATAATGAGCTCACATTTGTTTATGAAACATAAAAGTGCATACTAAAAAGGTGTAGTATGTACTTTATTCAATCACATATCATATGTATATTTATAGATTCATAACCATTCGAGTATAGATGTGATCACATTTTATGATCATATGAGATATGACATGAAAAAGACTAATATACAAACATTAACCTGAAAATTGAATTATATGATAATTCAAAGATAAATTTACTACTTTATGAATGCAAGTAAATTTTTAATTTGGTTAATGTGCAAAGTGAGACTTAAAAAAATTAGGATAAAAGACCAAGTAATCTTCTCAAATATAATGAATCAAATAAAGATGTAAGATGTTTACATTGAGGCTCTCCATGTGAGCATTAATATGCAAGTTGTTGTATATTAATGATAAGGTCAAATAATGTATTTGACTTGTAAAATGAATGGGCACCTAATGTTGCAAGAATGTCATTTTGTGAATCTGAGTGGTACTAGATTGGGTCCATTTGTCTTACTGATCTCGTGGATAGGATTCGTTTAATATGTTAGCCCAATAATGTCATTTTGTGAAGTTAAGGGTTAGTGTATTAGGAGCCAATTAAAAAGGAATTAAATTGGGTTTACAATTGTTGTATTTGGCAAAGAGATATCATCTCATTAATATGTTAATATTCGAAGACACTATGAAAAGCTGAGGAATATTAATTAGAGTATTATTGAGACTCAAATTATTCACTAGAAGTTCACTCCAACGAAACTTCCATTTTCTATGAAGAAAGTGTAGGATGCGCTAAATTAGTGGGAGAAACCATTATGATTATGTGTCCAAATCATTTTGGTTAAATTGGTTTGACCATTAATATATAATTAAACTGATACATTTTATTCTTTCTACAGTAATTTTTCTCTAATAATATGGCTACACCATCACTACTTCAATCGCTTTTGGACCATAATAGGCTCATCAGGCCTAATTATGTGGACTAGTTAAGGAACCTTAAGCTAGTGCTTATCCAGCAGCACTTGTAGGATGTTGCTACCTGTAGCGCCTGCCACTAATGCAAGTGAGGCTGAAAAACAATATTACACAGATTGGGTTGATAAGAACACCCAAACAAAGTGCTATATACTTGCTTCTATGGAAAATAAGCTGCAAAAGCAATATGAAAATATAGAAGCTTGTGATGATATTCTGAAGTTATAAAAGGAAAGTTATGACGAGGCTAATAGGACTACTCGCTTTAACTATTCCAATAAACTATTCCAATAAACTATTCCAAATGAAAATAAAGAAAAGCCAAGATATTAGTGAACATATTGGTGAGATAATAAGGCTTATTTATTGCCTTGAAGATCTCAATTTCTTCATGGATACGGAGCTTAAGACAAACCGTATCTTAGCATCACTTCCACATTCTTATGGAAATTTTATTTCTAACATCCATTTGAACAAAGTGGAGTGAACTTTGCAAGAGCAGCAACAAAATTTGATTTATCACCAAAATACTGTGATTAATCCCCAAAAGAAAGAAGCAGAAGTATTGGTGGCAACTTCTTTTTCTTACCTAAAGAAAAGGAAGAAGAAGACTACTAAGGGAAAGAGTTCCACTCCCTCTTCTTTCTATCCCAGAAAAGGGTAAGGGAAAGGTAAAAGGCCAGTTTAAGTCAAAGGTTGACAAATGAACCTATTTCCATTGTCAAAAGGATGGTCATCGGAAGAGAAATTGCCCAGTTCATCTAAAAAGTTTAGATAAGACCAAAGGCAAAGGGATTGTAGGTCTTTTAGGTATTTCTCATCCTTTGAATTTAAATGTTGATTTAAATTATGATTATTCTTTTAATTCATCATATGCTTGGGTCTTATATACAGAAGCAACTGCTCATATTTGTTCCTTTGTACATGATCTAAGGAATAAAAAGTTGCAATATCATGGGGAGATAAAACTCATTATTGGTGATGGAGCAAGAGTTGCAGCCGAGCAAGTAGAAGATATTTTCATTTTATTAAACCATCATGTAATCTTATTATCGGATGTTTTGTATATTTCTAATGCCTATAAAAATATTATTTTTGTATCTACTTTGACAAATAATAATTATGAATTTTTGTTTTGCAAAGATGTATGTTACATTTATTTTAATAATAATCTTATTGGCATTAGAACTAAACATCGTGGCTTATATTATTTATATTGTGATAAGCCTAACAAGATAAATAATAAAGAGTTATTATTGAACAACATATATGACAATTCTAATCAAACTAAGTATAATGATTCAAGAATGACACAGGTTTGGCACTTAAGAATTGGTCATATTTCTAATGCAAAAATCCACAAATTGGTAGACATGGAAATTCTAAAAGGTTTAGATTCTCAGTCTAATGATTCTATTTGTGAATCATGTCTGCAAGGAAAAATGACTAAAGGTTCATTTGCTGGTCAAATGATACATGCTGAGAACTTTCTTGAATTAATTCATACTAATGTTTGTGGACCATTTAAGGAAATATCTCAAGGAGATTATCGATTCTTCGTTACCTTTATAGACGATAAGTCTAGATATGGGTATTTGTATTTATTGAAATACAAATCTGAAGTTTTTGAAAAGTTCAAAGAGTATAAGGCCGAAGTTTAAAATAAATTAGAAAAGAATATTATAGCACTTCGATCAGATTGAGGTGGTGATTATTCAAGTACTGAATTTAATGATTAACTCAAAGAAAATGGAATTATCATACAGTTTACTCCACTAGGCACACTTCAACTAAATGGTGTGAGTGAAAGGAGAAATCGTACTTTGTTGGACATGATATGTAGTATGATGAGTTATACTGATTTACTTATATCCTTTTGGGGATATGCTTTAGAAACATCATTATATATTCTTAACAGAGTTCCTTTTGAATCTATGAATACTACTCCATATGAGATATGGATTGGTAAAACTCTTATATTATCTCATTTTAAGATATGGGCTGTCCTACCTATATTAAAAGGCAAAATACAGATAAATTTGAGGAACGGTCTACTAAAGGCTAATTTATTAGATATGCTGCTGCTAGAAATAATTTGGGATATTATTTCTATCTACTTGACAAACAAATTGTTATTGTGAGTAGATATGTCATTTTTCTTGAGAAAAAGTTTCTTAAAGATGGAGGCAAAGGTAGACATATTGTTTTTGATGAAGAGTCATCTGAAAAACATATCCAAGTGGCTGAACCAATAGAGATTGATAAGCCAATTGAGCCTAACATGACAAAGGATATCACTACAGCTCCTAGGAGGTATGAAAGAGCTTCACATCCTCCTAGATGGCATGGATTTACTATTGAACATGACCAATAGTTGTTCATATTTGGTAGTAATGAACAACCAGAAGATCCTGTCACTTATGAGGATGCAATGTTTGATATTGATACTCTTAAATGGCAATAAGCAATGCAAGCTAAGATTGATTCCATGTATGAGAATCAAGTTTAGAAACTTGTAGACCCACCTGAAGGAATAGTTCTAATAGGTTGCAAATGGGTTTACAAGCGTAAACTAGATTCTGAAGGGAATATTGATACTTATAAAGCTATGTTTGTAGCAAAAGGGTATTGTCAACGGGAAAGGAATGACTATGAAGAGACATTTTCTCCCGTAGCCATGCTTAAAAGTATTCGAATACTCTTAGCTATTGCAGCATACTATGATTATGAGATATGTCAAATAGATGTCAAAATTGCTTTTCTCAATAGATTTCTTGAAGAAGAAATTTATATGGAACAACCTAAAGGATTTGATTCTAAGGATAGTTCCAAACTGTGCAAGCTTAAGAGATCTATTTATGATCTTACGCAAGCTTCAAGGAGCTAGAACAAGCGTTTTAATGAAGTCATAAAGAGTTATGACTTTATTCAAAATCCTAATGAGGCTTGTGTATATAAGAAAGTTAGTGGGAGCAAGATTTCTTTCTTAGTCTTGTATATTGATGATATTCTAATCATGGGTAATGATGTTGGTTTTCTAACCAATATAAAGGTCTAGTTATCATCCACCTTCTCCATGAAAGACTTGGAAGAAGTAGCCTACATTCTTGGTGTTAAGCTGTATAGAGATAGAGCTAAGAGAATATTAGGGATATCCCTAGCCCTCTATTTGGAAAAGATCCTAAAAAAATTTAGGATGAAAATTTCCAAAAGAGAATTAATACCTGTAAGCATGGAGTGCATCTTTCTGAGGAGATAAGTCCAAAAATTCCTGAAAAAAGAGACAAATGGCAGGCATACCGCATGCTTTAGCCATAGGCAGTTTAATATATGCTATGTTATATACTAGACCAGACATAGCCTTTGCTGTTAGCTTAACTAGCAGGTATCAGTCTGATCCAGATGAAGGTCACTGGATAGCAGTCAAGGTAATCTTTAAGTACTTGAAAAGGACTAAAGATTTGTTCTTGGTTTATGGAGGAGACGATCTGAATATGGTTGAATACACATATTCTAATTTTTAATCAGATAAGGATGAATTGAAATCCACATCAGGACATGTATTCAACTTGAATGGTACAACAATAGTATGGAAAAGTTCCAAGCAAAAGACTATTGATAATTCTACTACAGAGACCAAATGCATAACAGCCTCAGATGCCACCAAAGAAGCCGTGTGGTTGAATAACTTTCTAATGAATTTAGATGTGGTTCCAATTATTTAGAGTCTCATTCATTTGTATTATGACAATAATAGGGCAATAGCATAATCTAAGGAACCAAGGTCTCACAAGAAATTCAAACATGTACTTCGGTGTTATCATTTAATTAGAGAGATAATTGGATGATATGATATCTCAGTGCAGAAAGTTCCATCAGCTGACAATGCAATTGATCCATTCACGAAGCCTATGACACAGGTATAGTTAGACCACCATCTTCAGAAGATAGGTCTTAGATACTGTAGTGAATGACACTAATGCAAGTGGGAGTTTGTTATTAGTGGTGTGTATGCCCTAATGCATTCATTGCTTTTTATAGATCAAATATTATACTACAATGGACACATTTATATTTCACATTCATAATAAATAAATATTCAACTTGTTGATTATATTATGAATGCAGCAGTTAAATATACTATGAAATATACAACCATTTGATTATCTACAAAGAATTTATTATCAAGTTGTTGATAATAATGAGATAAATATTTCTGGTAAAAGATAATCTTAAAAATATTCATAACCGATATAGGACAATGAATTGGGTATTCATTGAACTCTAGGTTATCACATAATTTATTTTGAGGAGGAATCTCATTCTCCATGATATAATGATATCTAAATAAATCAATGGGTTCTTAAAGAGTTAAGGGTACCGAATAATGACGCCTGATAATAACTGCACAGATAGTGCTAGATGTCAACAGTTATTATCTTGGTCATAATTTATGAGTCTTATATGACTCAAAGTCCCTTGACTTAAGGTGTCAAGACTATCCTTTTATGAGTAGCTGTGGAGGTGCTCTTGCCTTGTACTGGACTATCCGCGCTTGGTAATCTGGCTCGTAGTCACCACAGTTAGTCATATAGTGAGACATGATATTACCAATAGTAGGACTCATTATCTTATAGCACTAAGACAAGATCCTAATGGAGTTGATATTTTGGTTCTGATAAAATAAATTCCTGGCCAGAAAAAATATGACTTATTCAATGTAAGATTGAATTATTAATGAGATTAATAATGATAAATCTTATTTTAATCAGAATACAAATTATCAATCATTAGTATTTTGACTAATAAGGTTTGACATGATGTGACCATAATTAATATCGGGATCATAACGAAATGACTTAATATTATGATTTATAGGTCAAATTAATATTTTAGATTTTATCGGTAATTAAAAAAAAAATTTTAGAAGGATATTTAATATATCCGAGTATACGAAAGGAGTTAATATTATATTTCTATTCTGATAAAATTATTGACATTATAAGTCACACACAAAATAAATTATTTGTCTAGTCCATATTTAAGATGTGGGGAGTAATTTAATTGAGAATTAAATTAGAAATGATCACTTATATTTTTGAGTTAAAATTAATGTTGATTAATTTTAACTATTTCTCCTATTTATAATTTTAATTAAAGTGTTAATTAAAATTATTAAAATTTAATTAATTTGTTAA
>CATIWF010082265.1:0-24488 GCA_949630135.1 Balakata baccata | reverse complement strand
TTCTTATCAGTTAAGGCTAGTAGGGTGTAATTAATTAGCTTCTAACTTCACCCACTAATGCCTGATTTTGTTGCTAATTATAAACAAATGACAACTACTATTGATATTGAGGATCTAATACTAATAGCCACTTTTTTTTTTTTGTTAGGCATCTTCAACTAGCCAACTTGAATTACACACTGAGGCTAATACTGCTCATATCAAGTAGAACTTCAAAAGTAGAAAAACACTCTCTTATGAATTTTTAGATAACTACATATACATAATTCGAACTCAAAAACTCTAATTAAGTTGATAACAGCTACATTGTTTACTTATTTGCAGCTGTGTAAATTAATATTTATTGCTATTTAATTTAGAGAATTATATATGTTAATATATATTTTAGAGAATCCAATTTGATTTTAACCATTTATAAAGGGTTTGATGAATAAATTATTAAATTAATATGAATAAATTTATACTTTTGCTAGCAATTTTGCCACTATTCAGTGCCTATTAATGCATAAAGTCTGGCACACTTAGTTTAAATGGACGCATGAGTATTATATTATACGGAAAAATTTAAAGTGTCAATCTTTACACTTTGATTCTACCACCTTTCCATTCTGACAGAAAATTATATTTCTTTAGAAATATTTTTTGAACTTCACTTGTATGTGAAAATATTTTTTAAACTTGCCCATATATGGAAATATTTATTTTATTTTTCTTATTTAAGTAAAAAGCTCTTTTCTTTCCGGGCGGCGTTCTCAAATCCAACCCAGTGTTCAAGCAGCTCAATTCACTCTTCAACCACATGAAAACAGAGCTGTCTCTGCTTTCAGTCCGTTCGTCGTCCCAAATACCAATCAACAAGCTAATGGCTCAACGCACTTTTCATATAGAAGAAACAACGACATCGTCCTAGAATTCAACTAACAGCCCCTTTTATCCAGAAAAAATTATCAGAACTAGCAGGGTCCATTTGGTCGCTTGCTGGATCTAATTTTCCCAGAAAAGTGAGGGACAAAATAGGGTAAAATGAATGTTAGGTAGAAACTGAATGAAGTGCAAGAGATTCTAAGGGACTGCTTGGAAAGAATACAAAGCTCACTCCCACTTTTTCAAGCCTAGAACATTACATGCAACTAGTTTTTCATCAAAACCAAGCTTTGGCCGAAGGAAATCAATAGAAAAATGAGAAAGTTACTTATGGGTACATAGAAACATTAGTGGAGAAGAATTTGAAGAAATTGCTGGGAGGTTGCTTCTGGTTGCCAGAAGAGAAAAATAACGGTGGAAATTTGCAACTTTTGCTAAAAATGAAAATGAGAAAAATTGTACCCAACATATTGGGTTTTAAATGGGTATATGGGCCGCCTTTATGGGCTTAACCCAACCCAAAGCCCATGTTGTTTAATATATAAAGAGAATTTTTTTTTTCCTCTCTCTATCTCCCATTCTAAACAACAAGAACATAAGTCTACAGAATTTTCTTTTGAAAAATTCTCCATCTCCCAATTCATCCAAGAGTATCAGAAGGGCGATCGTGCCATGAATTTGAGTTTGATTCTAATAACTTGACATTCTTGAAACATTGAAGATGCGAAATTCATGCTTCAACAAATAAGTTTTCACTGTCAATCTCGATTTACATAGGTATTATAGTCAAATCATATGTTTTTGTGCTTGAATTGCTGTTTGAAATGAATTGACTAAGAATTTTTGCATAAATTCCATGAAATTACTTGATTTTTCCGATGAACTTTTTCTATGAGTTATGATGTGATTTTGGTATGTTGGAAAGCTCTTATCGTAAGCTTTCCAACGAGTATTTTTTTCATATTTTTCCGATGATCAAGTGAATTGTTATGAATTTTTGAAGTTTGAATCGTATTTATATTCTTGAATTTTCTAGAAATATGGTTTCTATGTAAATTTCACTCTCGGTTTATGTTTTTGACACATAAACATCATCCATATTGTGTTGAATGGTAAATTTTTTGGTCCCTATTAATAGAACACCATCAAAAACGCTGAAAAAACTTAAAATTGGGTCTGTAACGACCATTAGAGACGGCGTGTGTAGTACACGCTCCGCCAGAGAAGCGTGAACAGTAGTTAAGGCAGAAAATTGCCATGGCACATGGAAGTCATTCATTAAGGGGATGGTTTCTACTAAAAGTCGTTTAACACGTGGCGTGGCACGCTCTTACTGAGCTGGTACAGACGCGGCTACCAACGTGGCGCACTGACGTTGCATGCAGATGGGGTAGATGATGACATGTGGCTATATGTCATTGGTCCACCGTGTTGAAGTGTTGACATGGCTTGCTTACGTGTCACTGCTCAGTACTGACACATGGCAACTAATGGTTGGTCCACATAGACCTGACGTGGAGGTCGACAGAGGTCAACCGACACATGTAGGCATATGGATGGCATGTGCGGGCATGTGACGGTGCATGCAGGGTGTCCATCGGCTTGTGCAAGCCCGTGGTAGACACTAAAGCAGCGTGTGAAGGAAAGTGCGATGTCATTTTTTCAATGAAATTTTTTTTAAAATGCTTAGAATTTAATTTTCTATTTAATGGATTTTTTTCAGAATTTTTATAGCACATTTTGAAGTATTTTTGTATTAAAAAATGCGCAAAGTATTAATATTTTGCATGAAAATTAATGAGATATAAATATATATGTTGTGACATGATTAGTGGTGGCAATGTGATTTGCTCCTAATATGTGATGTGCATTTGTTTTATTGGTTTATTATATATGTGAAAAATGTACATATGATATTGTGGGAAATGTTAAGTTGGTAGATTAATTGATATCGCCTAATATAATGATTGGCACATATTTAAATTAAATGATAATAATTGTACTCTGTTAGTGGGAATTGATTAGATTGTGTAACAGTACTTTAATTTCTGCTGTATGTGTTAGATTATTATTGATTAATTTAAGACACTATGACATGTGATAATTTTATAATAAGAATTATGTTAATTCTGCTTCTGATCATTGTTCTAAATAATTGATATGGTTGCTGCAAAAAGTATAATTGCTAACTTAAATCAGAGAGATAAATTGAATGATAATAATTATGATATTTGGCATCACAACATTTAGTATCTCTTGGAAGAACAAAAAATGCTAGAAACTATCACACAACTAATGGTTGAGCATAGGCAATGAAGCACTGCTTAATATAGACGAGATATGGAGGCATATCAAGTCTATAAGGGCAAAGATAGAGTTGCTCACATACTTATGATGAGCAGCATGCGAAATAACTTGATGTTATACTTTGAGAATCATCGCTTAGTCCAAGCAGTTTGGGATGCTGTTAAGGTCCAATTTGGTGGAATCTCAACCACTAGATTGCGTCAGTTGACTCTGAAATTTGATGCGTATGAGAAAAATCATAATCACACAATGAGGCAGCAACTAACTGTCATGTTCAACATGATAAGTGAATTGAAAACTATTGGCCATGAGTTAACTGATAATCAATAAGTCCAAACTGTTATATGTTCTCTTCCAAATGTCTGGGAACATATACGTATCAATCTTACCCATAATGACAATATCATAATGTTGGATGATGTCGCCCGATATATTAAGCTTGAGGAGAATTGCCTTCTCACTAATAAGCCTGAATGAGAAGCTTATATTACTGATTCCAAAGGAGTTTCGGACTCTAGACAAAAGAAGGGTAAAGGCAATATGGAAGGCAAGAGAGGCAATGAAGCCAATTTTAGCGGAAATAAATGCAAGCGTGGTAGACGCGATGGCAAGAAAGGCAAAAAAATATGAATTTCTTCGATTATGAGAAATCTAGTCACTTTGCTCGTGATTGCACTAAGCCAAAAATATTGTATGACCAAATTTCTCTCTCAGAATTATATTTTAGCAATTGTTTGATACTAGCTGAAACTGTTCTTGATTAGACAGACTACATAGTAAGGAACTGATATGTCTTTATAGAATTTCGTAGGATTCCAAAAGGGATTCAAGTTGATGTTGCGGGGAGGTTGTACTCTTAATCTCCATAATGAGTTTTATACTCTTGAAGTTCTACAAAATTTAATGATTGTTATTATTTTTGCTGGGACTTATTTCAAAATTGTATTTGATAATGGTTATATATAATTACTTTTGGACAATATTTATTATGGTTTGGATATTTGTTAATTGGTTTTATGGTATTGGATACTATTTTATGGATATGAATCAATATGCATTTGCTGTTGGCAGTTTATAATAATATTTTATTAAAAAATAATGGTAAATTGCGTGCTAGATTAGGACACATTGGGCAAAATCGATTAGAAAGATTAGCAAAAACTAATTTTTAAGGTTCTGTTAAGAATAGGAATTTGCATGTTTGTGAGTATTACCGAGCTGGAAAAACAATAAGATTACTATTTAAAAAAGTAAAGAGTCACATTTCCTTGGTAGCTCATTATGACATTTATGGACTAATAAATGTAAGAGCAAGAAAGTGCTCACTTTTTCATCACATTAATAGATGATTTCGCTAGATACGGTCATGATTATTTAAATTCTCTAATAAGTCTAAAACATTGGACTAACTCATACACTATAATAGATTGGTTGAAAATCAATTAAATGCAAATATTGAAGCAATAAAGATCGATCGAATACATGAATATTTATTCAATTTGTTTAAAAATTATTATGATGATAAGAGTATAACTAGTTAGCTAACTATTCTTTTCACTCTGCAAAAAAATAACATAGTATAAAATAGGAATAGAGCTTTATGGGATATAGTTAGGTGATGTAACAAAGTTTGTACTAGCAAGTGTACGAACCACCGTGAAATGATAAGTTCACTTCCGAAGTCGATATCACAAGGAACGACTTTGTTTACATTCCAAGTTTCCTTTAAATTGCCAATAACATAGTTTAATGATCCTAAACATTCTAACCACGATTTGATGATTGTGAAATTAACTAACTAAATTGAAAACAATAAAATATTTGGAAGTGACGAAAACGATTATGATTCAATCAATAACATAAATTAGGCATTTGGCAAGTGTCTCTAGTTTGTAATTCCTTCGCTATATCCAAAATAAGAAAACAAATTGCCATGCATTACAAAAAAAAAAGTAACTAATTTAGATTAAAGGGCTTCTGTGGTGCACTCGATGTAAATTACACTGAGTGCTTTAGGACTATTGGATTATCAACTTTTAATTTCAATCATTCATTATCAACGGATGAGATTAAAAATTTATAATCCAATAGTTTTTATACATCCGGTGTAAATACACCGGATGCACCATAGAATTTCTCTTTAGATTAATTTACTTTTTTTTGAAGGAATTCTTTGCTATATCCGCTATTAGATTATAAACTTTTAATCACATCCGTTGATAATAAATGGTTGAAATTAAAAGTTGATAATCCAATGGTCTTAAAGCACCCCGTATAATTTACACTTAGTGCACCACAGAAGCCCTTTTTTTTTTTTTTTTTTGTAATTTGACTATAGTTATCATAAATAATACGTTACATTTAAATCCAGTGGTGAGGCTTGACTCGAAGATTCGGATGGACCAAACTTAATGCGTACAAGCAGTTTTTCAATAAAAAAAATTTTCGCCCAAACATCATCATATTTTTAACTATTATAAGTAATTTCAACCAAAAAAAGCAAAATAAGTAATGGATAACTTACAAATTAACAAATAAAATCATCTAATCTAGAATGCTATTTTATATTTTTTTCAAAACCTTCGTTAATAATAGCGTTTAAATCAAAAATTTCCGTAATTTCTTTATCAATATGAAAGCCCTTAAAATAATGCATCAATAAACCATGATAAAACTTAAAACTTTTTGCAAAATAACACTTGACTTCAAAGTATAAGAAAACTGAAATGAACAAATAACAATAAAGAAGAAGAAAAAATTGAATTCCAAGTTGAAATTGATAAAAATCAATAAAAATAAATAAATTTATATAAATATTTATTTAAATTAAATTAATAAATAATTGATGATTAATCAAATTCAATTAAAAAAAGAATAAAAGTAATATTTAACTTACATCAAAATAAAATAAAATATATTAAAGAAAACTAAAAGAATCATTTCAATTTTCTATTATATGCACTGATAATGAAAATTCTAAGAGTTAAAAGATAATATTTTTTGTTCTATTGGAAATGCAGTTTATAAGTATTAGATAACTTTGAAAATTTAAAATGTCTAATTTAATAATTTATTATAAACTCTATTTATATATGCTTGTGACTTAATATAAATAAAAGTCAAGTAACTAATTCAATAAAAATTAAGTTTAACCTAATTAATTATTTTTTAAGCGAGAATCAAATATTAAAAATATATAAGAAATGTTTCTCATAATTTGTAAGTATACCATATATAGGAAGAAGTTTCAAAATTTTGAGACCATCACTCGTGTGAATCATTTAGTACAAAAAATATTTTCTTATATTTTATTTTATGTTTTCTAACTTTATTTTAACAAAGGGAAGCGAAACTTATTTATTATGCAGATGACCATATAATGAGAAACTCCTAAATTTACTACATTTTATGTTATATTTAATGAGATTTTTCTCCATTTCTGCTTTTTGAATATTTAAAATTTGGGTTAACTTAATTTAATTATTATTTATGCACACTAATATTTTTCGGCTTTAATTAGTAATCTAAGTTAAAATACCTTGGATTTATTGATGTAACAAATTAATACCTTTAACTTATTATTGTAGATTCTTACAAGTTAAAAAAATTGATTAGGCACCAATATGTCACTTTTTTTTTTGTCAATAATAATAATAATAAAGATTCTAGATAAATGACAACTACATATTAAGCTTTCCGACAATACTTGTATGATATATTATTAATTTCTTAAATGTTTTTACTAAGTTAAATTTTAGTTTTCCATTATTTTTCAGTTCAGAATTAGTGGGGCGGTTAATTATTCTTAATTTGTTGCATCATGATGTAGTTGGGGTTACTCATTTTTCTTAATTTTTATTTTTTTGTGAGCCTAACTCACCGAAAGCTCACAAAAAAATAAAAATCGTATGTAAAAGAAATATCATACAATTATGTCCATTTATTCTCAAGAGCTTATTAATACAATAAACTAACAAATAATTAAATTTCAAATTTTGTAGAGTTTTTAGGTATAATTAACTAATGTTCCTAAAAAACCGTATCCAAGTATAATAATTTTGCATATTAACTTAGTTCAACATATGAATGATCTATCATAAAGAAATAAAAAATACAAATTGAGATATAAGCTATGTTTAGATTGAATGATTTTAAATGAGAGATTTTAAATAATACATTGATTCATGCTAAATCCATCATTTGACTATTTAAAAAATGTCAAAATCTATAAATTTTAAAAAATTATTCATCTGCCAAAATTTTTTATTTTTGAAAGATTTGATAGAAAATCCAAAATCCATCAGATTTTTCTTATTCTAAGAATGTCCATAATAAATTAATAATATTCTAAAACTATTTTTAGTCATAAAAAAAGCAAAAATTATTTTTCTTTTAATTTCAACTAATTGCTTTATTATTATTATTATTATTATTATTATTATTAAATATTTTTTAGCAATGTAATTAAATATTATAACATATAATAACTTTATTTTTCTTCAACTCTTAATATAACTAATTTTATTTTTTTAACTTTTAAGTATTTAGTGGAATTGATTGTATATGTTCAATTGACAATAAATTATCAATATTTAATAAAAATTAAAATTGAAAATTAGTTATTAAATCCATGAATTATAGTCATTAAACTAAATATAAGTGTAACGGCCAGTAATTACATCAATTCATGGATTTTATAATTAAAACAAATAATAAAATTCTTAAAATTTATGAATTTTACAGTACATGTATTTAAAATCTATAGATTTTATAAAATCTATAGATTTTAAAATCTTTCAATCCAAATGCATTTGCCTTAATATGATGGGACAACATAGATCTATTATTATTTAATTAGAGATTTTGAATTGGAATTTTAGGTATAAAACACCTTTAAAATTTGAAAAAAAAAAAAAAACTCTGACCATTTTTGAATTTGTTTATTGTGAATTCAAATTAATCTACGGTTCAATGGGTTATAGAATTGTGAATGGTTTAAAGAAAAAAAAAATATAAATGAGATATCAAAAAGTTAAGGAATTAGAAGGTTGGCAAAAATGTTTTTATTTGGTTGTAAGTTTCTTTTTTTTTTTTGGGTAAGAAAAGGTTGCCAAAATTAATTTCTTATATATTTTGGATCTTTGTATATATTTTGGGTTAATTTCATATATAGTAACTAAATTATGCTTTTATTACAGTAAAATTATAAATTTTTTTCGTCCACCCAACTATATTTTTATTACATTAAAGTCACTTATGCCAAACTTCTAGTGACACGTTTGTCGCCATGTCAAATTTCTGATTATCTATATCGAAAAATTGACTGGAAATGACTAGTAAAATATTGAAAATATAATTTAGTGATTTTTTGTGACGAAAAAAAATTGTAATTTTACTATAATAAGAACAAAGTTAAGTTATTATATATGAAATTAACCTAATTTTTTCCTTTTTTTACGTATGTGGAATTGAGAGATCGAATTTGAGTCTATTTCAAATCTATAAATGAACCTACCACTAAACTATGTCCTTGGAATCTGATGGGATCTTATTATTAGATTCTTACTCCACTTGTTGCAATTGACCTGTATATAAATACTCATGTAGCCATTGAGGGAAATCACAACTAAAAAAGTAAACAACATGAGTTCTATGGTCAAACAATATGTTCTAACATTATTTGTCCTAATAATGTTGTTAACAACGACATGCAAATTAGATAACACCACAGTTTTGGTGACAAACGGTCTGAAAGGAGAACCTGATCTTACCCTTCGTTGCAAATCTAAAGATGATGACTTGGGTTTTCATGTACTCCATTACCAAGAATTTTTCAGCTTTAGCTTTGATCCAAACATCTGGCATACAACGCTTTTCTTTTGCAGCTTCGCATGGTCAGGACAGTTCAAATATTTCGACATCTACATAGATAAAAGAGATCGACCTATATGCACTACATGTATGTGGTCTGTTCATTCAGATGGTCCATGCAGGTTTGATCGCAATACTGGTAATTATACAGCTTGTTATCCTTGGAACAAATGAAACATGAGAAATTTTTTAGTAAATTCAATCTATCATGTCATTTATAAATTAATACAATCATAAAATGATGTGTATATGTATTCACATTACCGATGAGAATAAAATAATTAAATACATGTAACTATATGACTAAATTAATTTTTAGAAAACATAGTAATAGATTGAATTTATATAAGAATTTATTATGAAATATATATGTACTCAAGTGATGGTTAGTTCACAGTTATCAATTGGATCCTGCAGTCTAATTGATACATCTGTGGGTAATTACAGGTGGGGATTGTGAATTTATCCTTAGTAATTTATATCCTTCACATTATCTTTTCTAAAATAAATAAAAATAAAACGAAGAAGACCACATTTGTATTTGTTGTCTTAAAATAATAAATGTAATCCTAGAAATTTGTCGTGAAGAGCATATAAATGCTTTATTATTATTATTATTATTATTATTGAATCCTGATACTGATACCATAATTTATACTATAAAAAGGAATAGTATCAGCGAATAAACTTTATTTCAGTACTATTATTTTAATAATCATGTTTATAACATAAAAGTTAAAATATATATATATATATATATAAGCAATAATATCAATTATTGTAGCTGATTTGCATAAAGAAATAATTTCAAATGGGCAACCATTATAGATATATGAAAGGGACAAAGATAGGTGTGGAACTCAGGCAATTTATTACATGCACTAAAGTGCATACAGCTACATACTCCACAATCTTTATACAAGCCTTTTTTTTTTTTTTTTAATTTAACAGAACCGCCACTGTTTATATTTCCGTTTCTGTTTCTTTTTCTTCTTCTATTATTCCATTTCTCTATTTTTGTTCGATTTGTTTTTCTGTAATTATTTGTATTAATTACACATAGATAAATATATTTTTAATTGATAATACGATTTTGTAAGAAATCTATATTTATTAAATAAATAAACTTTTAATTGTTAAATAATAAATTTAAAGTTGTTATAGAACTGTTAAATAATAAATCTCAAATTAATAAATAATGAATCTACAGTTGTTAAATAATAAACTTATAGTTATTAAATAATCAATTTATAGTTATTTATCAACGGTTATTTAGTAATAAATCTACAATTTTAAAATAATAAACATACAACTTTTAAATAATAGATTTACAGTTATTAAATAATGAACTTACAATTATTTAGTAATAAACCTACAGTTGTTAAATAATGAATCTACAGTTATTTATTAATAAATCTACAATTGTTAAATAAGGAACTTACAATTATTGAATTATGAATCTATAGTTATTAAATAATAAATCTGCAATTATTTAGTAATAAAACTACAATTTGTTAAATAATAAATTTATAGCTGTTTTTAATGCCACTAAATAGAAAATGAGAATTAGCGCCTTTTTTATATGCCACATGTACAAATGAGCCTTTAGCTCATGCAGCTACATGGACTCAGGTCAAGATATAACAATTCGTGGAACTCAAAGGATTTGTTTGGTATTAAGTTTCGAAAAAGCGCTTTCTAAAAAAAAATTTATTTTTTTTGGTTTTTTGTTTTAAAAATTATTTTTAATAAAAATAGATAAACAGATATTTATTTCTAAAAGAATATTTAGAAAAAAAAAACATATTAAAAAATATTAAAAAAAATTCAAAATCAGCAATTTCAAACATCCCTACACTACTCTTGCTGCTGGAAGATTAATCCTGAAGGGCCTTGCTTGTGGAATGACGATAAACACAATTGAGATCCTTGGAAATGGATCCCCCTTCCCCTCCTTCTGCCTTCCTTATTCGATCCAAGCCCATACAAAACTTAGGCTTATCCCATTTCTTTTTAGGAATTTAATAAAAATGGAAAAAAAAGGATAAAATATTTACAAAAATAACAACATTAAAGTTTTTTTCAGTACCAAAACATACATAAAATATTTATAATACTATCAAAAACTGAAACTCACCCAAAAAAATGTACATAATATATATTTCTAGAATACATTTAATATACCTTAAATATATATTAGTTCAATTTTCACGAAAAACAGAAGAAAAGAATATAACAAAATCCAAATTCAAAGTATTACAAATTTATAAATTAACAGCACTCAATTCATTGTTGAGTATTGGACATACCTTTCGGAATACCTTAGGTATATATGAGAATTTTTTAGGTATATAATACCTTAAGTATACCTTTATCTTTTTTAACCAAACACATAACAAAAAAAAATACATTCACAAAACTTTGTTGAATTCACCAAAAGAAAATGAAGAAAAATAATAAAATTGAATCCAAATTAAAAGTATCATAAATTATTAAAATAACAACATTTACACATATTAAGCATCGGATTCAATTCAGTATTAAGTATTGGATATACCTTTCTTTATATTTTCAATATACTATAAAAATACATTCAGAATATTTTGGGTATATTTTGGAAATTCTTTAAAAATTTTGTGGGAGTTTCTTAGGTATACTTTAGAAATATATAGGGGTATACCTTTTCAATCACACGGAAAATTCAAGAAAGAGTAAAGAAGAAAAAAAAGAAAAAATGGCCTTAATCTATAATTTAGATAAAATAAAATTTCATCTTTAACCGAAAAAAAAATCACATATGTTGTCTGGTTGTTGTGATGAACACACTGCGTTACTCCATGGCACATACCTTGCCGCTTTTCTAGGTCAAAACCATAGCTTATGCGATTCAGTAGGAATGCTTGATTGTTCTAGCGAGGTTGTCGCTGCTCCGGCCACTATTGCTGGTTCTGGAAATGAGTTGGCGATCGTCAAAGGCCACCGTGCTTCGACTTGGTACGTGAACTTCGAGAGAGGGAGTGAACTGAAAAGATTAGAATAATCGCGCCATTTTTAGTCGGTAGGAATGAAAACTTTTAAGTTTTCATGAACAGAGCAGGTAGCATATATATATATATAGAGTTGTAAAATCTACAAATCAACCTTAACCTTAACCTTGACAGATCTATTTGGATTGTTGAAAACTAGAAATTCATTAGAAAACCTTAACCAATTTATTCGAAAACCAGGTGCTTGTAGAGTGGAAGAGTTGAGACCTATTCTCTAATTCATAGTCTTTACAAGTTTATTGTAAAGTTGCTTGCAAATCGGCTTAAATTGGCAGTTGATTTTGTTATAAATTCCTATCAATCGGCTTTTATTGTTGGTTGACAAATTCTGGACATCTTCTGAAGTTTGACTTTGAAAATGCCTTCGATTCTATTAATAGGACTACCTGTTTTGGGTGATGTCTCAAATGGGTTTTGGTGGTACAGTGTAAGTGGATTTTGAAATGATTTGTAGGCTCAAAGTCCACTGACTTAATTAATGGAACACCCTCGAAATAGTTTCATATTTTTAATGGTGTCAAGCAGGATGCCCTTTGTCTCCTTTTCTCTTCGTTATAGCTGTTGAACCTCTCTCTGGGTTACTATCGAATATGGTTCACAATGGCCTTCTAAGAGATTTTCAGCTGCCTAAGCGAGGCCCTTTATCAACTTACTTGGCTCTGTTGTTTTATTAAAATTCGGTGATGACAAATTCGTTTGGGCTATTACCAAGGATGGAAACTTTTTTGCTCACTCACTTTTCCATGCTTTTCTGCAATCGAAATACTCTATCTTCAATTCATATTCTGATTTTTGGCTCATTTTCTTGTGGTCCTTATGGAATGCCAGGAATGATAAAGTCTTAACAAGGGAACAGATCTGCATAATTTGATTCAATTTTTTTGTTTAGGGTTTGGCTTTAGTTTAGTACTTTCTATCCTCTTTTCACTTATATTATGAACATCATTGCAATGTCACCTATAGCTTTTCAATGTTGGAGCTGTTGTAAGAGGAAAAGGTTGCTACGTTGATGCCTTTGCTTTGCTTATTAGTTCTACTTGAAATGTCTTGCTCTAACTTTTGCTTAGTTTAGGGAGGAGTTTGGTGGTTTTTTCCCTCACATATTAATAAAATACTTTACTTATAAAAAAAGGGGGAAGTCCTTTAATCATTCATATGCAATTTGCAGATAATATGCTTATTTTCAATAATGTCTCTAAAGAAAATTTTCAACATATAACTTGCATGGTCATTTGCTCTTGTTTCCAACCTCCATATAAACTTCCATAAAAGCTCACTTGTAGGGATTAATGTTGATGGAGATGTTATCAAAGATATTACAGCGTCTATTTACTGTAATACTTCAGCACTGCCCTTCACTTATATTGGCTTAGCTTTAGGATCCTCTCAAAACCGATACTCAACATAGTTGCCAGTTATTAATAAAATTCAGAAAAAATTAGCATTTTGGAAAGGATGGATTCTATCTCGAGGTAGAAGGTTGAACTTAATCAAGGCATGTATAACTTCTCTTCCTAATGAGTGCCAAAAATATATATTTGTTTTATATTTAATTCTTCCATATTTAAGATAAATATAATTTATAATGCATGAATTAATCTCCTATTTTATTTTTGTGAAGGAAATTATCACTTGAGGAAGAAATAAACTGAATTGAAAGATTTTAAGAAGAAAATCAAACAATAAATTGTAACTTTCAGTCAATTGCTGATTATCGAATAAAAAGAGTTCCAACATGCACATGCCTGAAGGATAAAAATGAATAGAGACGATATTCTACTCAAATTAAATCCGATTTTTTTAGAGATTTTCTCTTATTTTTCTTTCCGGATCAATGTGATCTTGTTACATATTTAATATACTTAATTATTATTTAGTTTAGGATTCTTTCGTTATAAATAGATATTGAATCAAAGGAAAAAGTATCTTTAATTACATTTCTAATGTTCTGTATTGTTTCTTTATTTTAGTTTTAGATTTTAGCCATGAGTGGATGATTTTATTTTTCTAATCAATGTTGTCAAAGATTGGTTTTAAATAAATTTTGATAATTTGTTCTTCATTTATTTTTTATTTTAAGTATTTGAATATTTTCTGTTTTTATTTAATTTATTCGCTTGACGAAGAAATTTTAGTTATTTGGTTCATTAAATCCATAATTGTTTAATTGATCCAATAAAGTGGCAAATCAATGATCTTAATGAAAACAAGTTGTTATAAAGTATTGATGGAATATTCAATTTATTTTAAATAAACGAGCTTGTGTTTTATTGAATAAAATTGGTGACTTTTCTAATTTTTAATGCTATTTACAATTTAATCTTAAGAGCATGTTTAAGGTTAAGGTTAATTGTTAAATAAGGTTTAAATGTAGAGTTTTCTCACTTAAATTACAAAGTAAAGAAATACAGGATATTAGAAATTGTTAATATTCATAACCAATTTATTTAATTTGGAAAATTATTTTTTTATTCAATAATCAATATATTTAAACCAATTATAACATATACCTTGGCTGAAATTTCTCTTGATTGATTTTAATTCCATTAATTTGTATTTTATTTTCTTCAATTCTAAAATCCCCCAACTTGTATTTTCTTTATTTACTTGAAATTCAGATTTTATTAATTCTCAATCCCTGTGGATTTGACTCTTCTTTCACTATTTACAAATTTATTTTTGAAAGAATAGGAATTTATTTTTGGTTAGTTTCGACAGCTATCAAATTTTGGTGTCGTTGCCGGGGATTGGTAACAATTATTTAAATCTGAATTTTTTTATTTATGTCACGTTCTTCTCACACAAGTGCACTAATTTTTTATTCTGAAATTGAGAAGACAGCTCATAGATTGAAAAAAAAAAACAAATAGAAAAAATTATTTTCTTCATCTAATCTAAAATTTGATTATGATTCCAAGAAGGAAACCATGGCAGTTGTTGAACAAACTTTAAGGAGGATGGCAAATATGTGTGCCAACAGCCCTTGTATATTGAGCCGCCAAATCTTGAGGCAAGCTTTGAATTAAAATTCGGTTTGACTCACTTATTGCCTACCTTTCATGGTGTTGCGGAGAAGATCCTTACAAATATCTCAAAGAATTCCATGTGGTATGTTCTAGCTTGAAACCACAAGGAGTAACCGAAGAACAAATTGAGAGCTTTCCCTTTTTCCTTAACCAATAAAGCAAAGGACTTGTTGTATCATCTTCCCTCAAGTTCGATCACAACATGGGAGAAATTGTAATAAAAAAAAAATTTCCCTACCTCTAGAGTTTACAGTAATCAGAAAATAAAACTTTTTATGAATATTGGGAAAAGTTTAATTAGCTTTGTGCAAGCTACCCTCATCATCAAATTTCAGATAGCTTACTAATCCAATTTTTTTATGAAAGTTTGACACAAACTGACAGAAATTTAATTGATGCTGCTAGTGGAGCTTTAGTTGATAAAATTTTTACTCAAGCTAAGGATTTAATATCTAGAGTTGCTGCCAACACTAAACAATTTGGGACTAGACAAGAACCACTTATCAAGAAAGTTAATGAGGTAAGTGTTAATTGTATTGAACAAAAGCTTGATAATTTTGTTTCTATTATGTAGAAAATTGTGGTAGGAATTCAACAAGTGAAGGCATGTAGAGTTCGTTCAAACTATGGTTATCCAACTGATGTGTCCTACTCTACAAGAAGAACATGTCAATGTTGTAGAAGGATTCCAAAGGTAGCAATATTAGAAGAAATATTATCCTTATGCCTCCACCTACAATTTCGGATTGTGAGATCACCCAAATGTTTGAGTTAACTATAGAGACTAAAGTTATAATGTTACAACCGTAATATAAAGTTAATTCTATTTCAATATTAATAGAATTCTTGTTTAGATATTGGACTTGTCATTAATTACCATTTGATTTTTATATAATTTTTTTTGTTAACGCTAATAGAACTCTTATTTATAGATAAATTTCTAGTACTATTAATATTTGGAATGAGACGCATATTTATCTCAAATATTAAGAGTCATATATAAAATAGAGATATTGCACATGATTATTAGATATTGAATTCGTCACTAACTACTATTTGATTTTTATATAAATTTTTTAGTTTTTTATAAAATAGTAGTAAATATTTTACTGTCATTTTACTTATCTTTCATATTTCCACTTTTATATATATTATGATTTGATTAAGAATTGAGACAATCATTAACGTATATTATATGTGATTATTATATATTGGATTCGTATTATAACAGATATAAATATTACTAATTTATGTATTATTAAAAGTTATATATAAAATATAGGTAGTAAATATTACTAACTTATATGCATTACAATTATTTTTCTCATTACTAACTTTTCACTACTTATGGAATGTGTCTTGTATTGCATACTGTGTTTTAATTACTTACAACTTTAACACTTATTATATTCTTATGTAATTTGTTATCAGTCTCACAATTCTATTAGCACATCATTTTTGTATATATTGCAACATTAAAACTGATTCCGAACATAAAAATTTTACTCTGGCCTGACCATATCTCTTCTTAAATCAGCTATTTCGACCTCAAATGTAGCAAGAGGTAATATATGATTTATATATATAGTTATTTAGTACCCTAATAAAATTATAATTATAATTAATAAATTATTAATATTATTCACTAATAAATTAAATTATTAAATGATAAAATTAACTCAATTAATTAATACAATCAGGTTATTTTTTTAGTAAATTTATCTGTCCTCTATTCCCACTTTTAAAATCAATGATAAATATAATTATACTCTCGATATATGCAATTGTTTGTGCAATATATAAAAAAATTATTAATCAATTTAGTGATTTCATAGAACCGCAATATAAAAAAAATTATAACAGTATAAAGTAACATGTAATTAGCCGACTAATTGTCAACAGCTACTTGAACACTTCCAAATATTCCTCAAATTCACTTCATTTTTTATAGAAACATAATTTCTTTCATGCATGAAATTACCGGAACCTCCTTCTCACACCTATATATATATAGAACAACTCTTTGCAATTAGGCAATTTCAGCCACAGCAAAGTTAACTTATAGAATTTTTTTAAAACAAATTAACATTTGTATAGTTTTCTTTTAGATCTAAATTAATACCCATAGTCTGTTAAATTGAAGTCTAATATAAATTCAAATTGGATTAATTTGCCTTCCTTATATTTTTTATTAAAAATTATTTTTTCTTTTTAATATTAATTATATGTTTTTTAAATATAAAATATAGTTATCTAATCCTAATAGAATTAAATTTCTAATTAATGAATTATTAATATTATATTAAATGACAAAATTAATCTGATTAAGTAATACAATCATACTGATTTTTTAGTAAATTTGTATGTCCTCCCCTTATTCCTACTTTTATATATAGTACGATATGATGATACATGATAATTATTATTATTATTATTATTATAGGAAGACGAAAATGTTTGACATTTCAAATTTAACTCTTTCACCTTTTTTATAGGTTACAAATTCCGATACTCATTAATTTAATATAATTAAATTGACAATTTTTGGACCTCAAATGCTACAAATCTTACAAGCGAGATTGAGTCACACGGTTCTCCATATTTCTTTCTTTACTGATACATAGAAAAATTCTATAGGATAATAGCCACACTGAATAATGAGAATTCCTCTAACGCGCCAGATGTTAGGGAACAGTAATTATGAAGATCCTAATCTTGTTATGCTAGATCCTAATCTTGACATAGTACATTCTGTGAATTCACACGAAGAAATGGCAATCTCTTCTTAATAAATTTCTGAGTCTTTTTTGTACCCAAAAAAAGAGGCAAGTCTTTGAAACTAAGATTTACGTGCAGCTACGTAAAATTATATTTTCATTTTAAACTCTGCTCAAGTAAAAACTTAGTAATGGATCATTGAAAAAGGCTAACAGCATAACTTCATGCATGCGTACAGATTGAGCAGAACAAACCTCAGTTCCAGCAATGCCCATTGCTAACCCTTTGTCTGCCTCATGAAGTGTTGGAGCATCATTTGTACCGTCACCAGTCACTGCAACAACATCTCCAAAAGTTGTTTGTAGGTGCTTTACAAGGGTATGCTTATCCAGTGGTGAAGAAAGGGCCATCACCTACAAAATTTGAGAAATCCCAAATTAATATCATTTAAAAGTTAAATTTCAATAATTTGCAAGATGTATGAGGTACCAAATCCAAATAAAACTTGAATTACAGTTATTGTTGAAGGATTGTTCATGCTCTACTTAATAACATACGACTAAGCATGAAAAAGTTGCAGCGGGAGGACATTCAATGAAGTAGGTGGCATAGAAAAATAAGGGTTAAAAAATAATATACAACGGATAAAGACTCTTCCACTAAGACATTTCTCTTTCATTTTAGGACCGTTTACATTTTACTGGCCACAGGTTCCAGAATGTTAGTAGTATTATATTTTCTTTTCTTCCCTTTTAATATTAGTTTTTTTTTCCTTTTAATATTAATTTTTTGTTTTTTATATATATAAAAATATAGGTACCTAGTACTAAAAAAATTGGACTTCTAACTAATTAATTATTATATTATTTATTAATAAATTAAATTATTAAATGATAGGTTAATTTTTTTCGTAAATCTGTTTGTCTTCTTTCATTATCACTTTTATATATATATATATATATATATATATATATGCGCTTAGTTTTAGGAAAGGATTTTTTTTTGGTGGTTTTTCTCTTTTATTTAATAAAAATAAAAATTGCTTATCTAAAAAAAACCATTAGATTAAATTATCCACTGATAAAATCTAATGGTTCTAGTTATAAGTTATACAATAATTATGAATAAATAAACATTACTATAACTCTATAAAGGAAATGCAAGTGCTTCGTTGTCTCAACGTGCAAGGCATACCGGGCAAGTCACCAAAAATCTATAGTGTCATATGGCGACATCCGCCAGTCAATTGGACAAAAGTTAATACTGATGGTTCTGCATTGGGTTGTCCAGGAGATTCAGGAGCTGGAGAGGTTTTCTGAAATGCTAGAGGTTTTGTCAAAGGTGCTTTCGTTATGCATCTAGGACATAGGCACGCTTTCTTTGCAGAAATATATGCGGCCTTATATGCAATCAACAGAGCTCATGATTATGGTTGGTGCAATTTGTGGATAGAATGTGATTCAACATTTGTGGTTAATATTCTCAAAACAAAATCTTTGCAGGTGCCTTGGAATCTCAGGCAAAGATGGTCTAGTTGTTTAGAGCAAATGAAAAGTATGCACATAGTTATCTCTCACATATACCGTGAAGGAAATGCAGTGGCGGATAAATTGGCTAAATATGGTGCGTTGAATGTTGGCGAGCATTGGTGGAATTCCTGTCCTGATTTCTGCTCAAGCATAGTTTTTGCAGATTATAGTGGTAGGAACTACTATAGATTCATGTAATTTCTTTTTGTTTTGGCTGAACTTTTGTTTTTCCTTTTTCATTAATAAAACTTTTAGCTAAAGTAGAGCCCAAGTAGATGATAAATAACGTTACAATTGTATCAATCTAGTTGAGATATTCTAGTACGTTTCTAAGTCTTTGACTCAACTTTTATTAAAAAAAAAAAAAAAGACATTACTGTAACCACTCTCAATAAAGAGTAATAAACATTATTGTAAGATTGTCTCCAGTAATGATTTTTATTTTTTTATTTTAAAAAATATTTTTAATAGAATAAAGAGTATTTTTAAATATGGAGAGTACAAAACTTTTTACAAATCCAATGAACTCTTTATATTTTATTCGTTATTTTACCTCTCATATAAATTAAAATTTATCAAAAGAAAAGAGTAAATAATTTTTATTATGAGAAAAAAGAAAATTATTTTAAAGAAACACACTAATAAAAAAATACATATAAATTGAGATATATTAATTACAATTGAAATAGAAAATGAAGTTTAAAGATCCAAATTCATTTTCTTCTCTAAATATTAAAGATAGAGAATCAATTGGAGATATTTTTTATGAAATAAATTTTTAAAATAAAGAGCCTAATCTAAACTGGAGATGCTCTAACTAGTTTTTTATTTCATAGAATTTAGATCAATTCCACCTAGAATAGTGAAGGCAGGGCTTACTTAAATCATAATACAAGCATGAACACTTTTTCATGTATCAACCACAGACACATAGTACAACCGAGTTCGTCGTCGTAAATTTCAAATTTATGAAGGTTTTGTAGCCATGAAAAGCTACAATGGAAGAGTTGTACCCCAAATATAATGATGAAATCAAAATTTGTAAATACCCACATAAGGAAGCAAACGTTCACCTAAATCATTCTCTTTAGACAAATAGTGAATCATAATATTTTAGATGTGGGTTTCATCCACGTGATTAGTGACACTGGCAGATCTAGGGGGTGACATGTGGAGCCACAGCCCCTCTAAATTAAAAAAAAAAAAAATTGTTTTGTTATAGAATTTTTATTTTTCTAATTTATTCCTACTTTTTTCAATTTTTATTCTTCAGCTCCACCTCACTTAATATAATATTTTAATATTAAACTTTTTATTAATTTTTAATTTTCCATTTTTATTCTTTTTGACTGAAATTTGTAGTAGAAGAAGTGAAAAAAAAAAACTAAGTCTGTCCTGCATATGACCTATCCTAAATTTAGGGGATATTTGTTAAAATTCAGCAATAAATGAGGTTCTTCCGTTCACAACATTCAGTTCTTTCACTTTTTTTTTCAGCTATTGAGCTTTTTTTTCTATTAAAAAAATCTGAACTACTATCTAGATAGTTGAAGCTTATTTTTTGTTTATATTTTTATTTTTTTAGAGATTACATATAAATGTTGTGCTTAGTTGTATTAAACCAAAATTTTCTTATTGGCAGTAATTAGTTTTATTTTTTAGTGTTTTATCTCCCTGTTGTGTGTTTTTAGTATGTGCTTTACTTTTCTTCTTGAAGATAACCAAATATTTAGGAATAGAAAATACTCATAACAAATCAAGTAGTAAAATAAATCTACTAATTGCGATTAATTATCTGAATCCTCTTAGAGATTGAGGAGCCAAATCGAATTTAAATTCTCCATTCCATCTACAAAAATTAAATAAAAATGAGGATCCAACTTTATAGTTTTGGGTTTATTAATAAATATGAAACTAGTGTTGAAATGTTTAGAGCAATGTCGTCACTTTATATTACATGTAGTCTGACCCCTAAGTTGAATTTCAAGGTCTACCACTGCTTAGTGATAACAACTTCAATTTCAATTAATGCTCTTGTTGGAAAGCAGCAAGTTAATGGCACCTACTGGTTTATTTTTGTATTTTTCTTTGTGGTTCTATTTTGGTCTGTAGTTTTTTTTGTCGTTCTGCTTGATTTTTATTCTTCCTAATGCAAGCTCCTATCTTATTTTACCGCTTTACTTAGCATTTAGGGATATATTTTTTTATCACCATAATCTTTAATTACGGTAGTTTTTTCCCTTATCTATATTAATAAAATTATTTTGGTCTGTAGTTTTATATCGTTCTGCTTGATTTTTATTCTTTCTAATGCTAGATCTTGTCTTGTAATCTTTAATTAAGGTGGTTAATTATTATGGTTATAAAAAAAAAATACTTCAATCTCAGGCGTCACAGCGGCGTCGTTTGTTGTTATTAGCAACACAAACAACAATGTGGTCGGAAGACATTTTCTGATTAAACAGCTCATGATGTTCGGTTTTTTCTTATTGATGTGATTGTTGAAGAATTAGCTAGGCATTTTATAGGCAAAGTTGTTGGGACCAAGTCCGATGAATCCAAACAAGAGAAAACAATTTAGATTAATTTACTTTTTTGTAATTCGATAATAGTTATCATGAAAAATAAAAATGTGTTGCACTTAAACCTAGTGGTGGAGCTTGACTCCAAGATTTGGAGGGACAAAATTTAACACATTCAAGCAGCCTTTCAATAAAGAAATACATTGAAACATCGTCATAGTTATTAAGTAATTTCAAAAAAAAACTATAAATTAATAAATAAAATCATCTAATTTAGAGTGTTATTTTATATTTTTTCAAAATCTTAGTTAATAATAAAATTTGAATCAAAAGTTTCAGCAATTTCTTTAACAATATAAAAACCCTTAAAATAATGCATCAATAAATTGAATTTCATGATAAAACTTAAAACTTTTAGCAATAAATAAGAAGAACACTTGATTTCAAAGCATAACAAAAGTGAAATGAATAAATAACAGTAAAGAGAAGAAAAAATTGAATTCCAAGTTAAATCTGATAAAAATCAATAAAAAAATAAAATTATATAAACATTTATTTAAATTAAATTAATAAGATAATTAATCAAATTCAATTAAAAATAATAATAATTTAACTTACTTCAAAAAAAATATGCTCCCTCCATCCAAAAAAAATAGGCTTAATTCTATTTTGTGCACATATTAAAAAAATAATTAATTTAATTAAATTAATAATTTTTATTTAATATTTTCAAAAAATGCCCTTACATGATTTTATCTTGAAAACGCAATTCAAATTAATACTCTAAAATACTTTTATAAATGCTAATAAATTTCAAAATTAATTTAAAACAATAGTTAAAAAATGGTTTTTTATTGATATAAATGATGACATAATAATAGTGGAATATATGGGTAAGGATAAAATTATAATTGAGTATAATAACAACACCTCAAAAAAAGGATAAATCGAGTATTAAAGAATACTAAATCAGTCATTTCCTTCTGCTGCTATATGCATTGATGATAAAAATTCTAAAAGTTAAAAATACTGCTTTTTGTTCTTTTATTGGAAATGCAATAGGTAAACTTTATATAACTTTAAAAGTTTAAAAAATATAATTTAATAATTTATTACAAACTCTATTAGTACATATTTGTGACTTTTTTTGATATGCAATAAATAAATTTAATACTTGTTACTTAATATAAGTGAAAGTTAAGTAAATAATTCAATAAAAATTGGGTAATTACACATTACTGTGATACTTATTTACTTTAACCTAATTAATTATTTTATTAAGAAGGAACCAAATATCAAAAATACATGAAAAATATTTTTCATAATTTGTAAGTATACCATATTTATGAAGAAGTTTCAAAATTTTGAGACCATCACATGCGTGAATCATTTAGTACAAAAAAATATTTTTTATATTTTATTTTATGTTTTCTAACTTTAACAAAGGGGATAATTTTCAAAAATAAACTGAACTTTTAATATTATATTAAAATTACATTATATTTCATATTTTTTTATTTAAATATACAAACTTTTAAAATTTTATTAATTTATGAATTTCAACAAAATTATGATAATACAACATAAAATTTTGGCTAGATTTAAAACGGTTGCGCTGAATAAGAAGCTGAGTTATCTTAAAAACTTTAAAACGCCATCATTTTTATTTTTCATAAAATTTTAAAGCCTAAAGCCTAAATATCTCTTTAAATTTGAAAAATAATATATGTTGTTATCATACTTAGAAGTTGTTCAGTCAACAAAGTAAGGAAAAACAAATTTTTTTACTTTCAATATACTTTCGCCGAAAAAATTTAGATTTTAAAATTTATAAGATTACTCAACTTCCTAGTTAGCACAATCTTTCCTTAATTTTTCGGCTTTAATTTGTAGTATAAATCCAAATACCCTAGATTTTATTGATGTAACAAATTAATACCTTAAACTTATTATAGTAGATTCTTACAAGTTAAAAAAAAAAATTGATTAGGCACCAATATGTCACTTTTATTATCAATAATAATAATAATAAAAATAATAATAAATTTCCTTAATTTATTGCTTTTCTATATAAATAACAACTATGTATTAAGCTTTTTTGACAGTACTAATATAATATTCTTACCAAGAAAACAAAATAAGTATAAAAAAAAAACAAATAGAAAAAACTGTCGAAAATATAGAACTGGGAGAAATAAATGTTAAATTAAAAAAAACTATTGCTATTAAAATAATATATTTATAATTATTAATTAATATATAAAAAAATATGAAATGTGTGATCTCACTTGAGCACCTATAGATGTATAAATATAATTGGCCCTTGGAATCGGATCCCCCATCCTCTTCTTCTCCCTTCCTTATTCGATCCAAGCCCATATAAACTTAGGCTTATCCCATTTCTTTTTGGGAATTTTACAAAAATTGAAAAAAAAAATATATTTATAAAAATACGTTAAAGTTTTTTTAATAGTACCAAAATGACTAAAAAATATTTACAACAATATCAAAAATTGAAACTCACCCCAATAGTAATCAAATAGTATATTTCTGAAATACATTAACTCTACCTTAAAAAAAATTAAATCATTAAAGAAAAAAAAA
>CATIWF010082259.1:0-10124 GCA_949630135.1 Balakata baccata | reverse complement strand
CTAGTAGTATTCTAATGGTTTTAGGTTTTCCCCTGAAGTGCTTTTAATGCATAGTTTAATTATGATTTCTATTTTCTTAGTTCCTTATCTTTCTAATGTTTCTTGGTGCAGTTCTGCACCAGAGATAGTAGGTTTGCTTTCGGAGCTTAATGATGCACTTGAACAGCTAGAAAACAAAGTTAATCCACTTCTGAGCAAGGTATTCTTCTTCTTCTCTGAGCTTTTCCCTTCATTTTACTTTATCCTATAATGCACTCTGGAGCTATAAAACCAAATTTCTATTTCCTTGAACATCACTACTATTTTTTCGTGCTATATTTTCTGCCTTTGTGTTTCTCCTGGTTAAAATTGTGATTTTGTATTTTATTGATGCTTCTGTGGTCAGCTTAATGCTTTCATGCTTTCCCTAGGTTAAAAATGATGGAATAATTCCGGAAAGTGGAATACACTATTTGGAGGTAAAACTGCTTCTTTCAGTGGCCTATTGCCAAGCCATAACATTCTATATTCTTCTCAAGTCTGAAGAAGTCTGAAGGGCAACCAGTCCGTGATCATCCTGTCATAGCTTGTCTTGTTGAGATCAAGGGCTTATTGGATAAGATTCACTATTCTATCTAGAAAAGCTAAATTGGTTTATATATAAATGTGAATTAGTTTTCTTTGTCAAATGTGTCTTGACATATGTGACCTACACATATTATCCTTTGGTGAGGCTGTTTTTTATTGCCGTGCAAAAATTGGCACATATTAAATGTTTGGTATTATATTTAATAGATGAAACAACTTGATGGGAATCTTGGAAAAATATATAATCCTAATGATTAAAGTCTTTAGACTTTGTGCCCTATGCATATCTAATCATTGTTCAATTAACCCCTCGTCAATTCAACCAATTGTCAAGGTTTGAAGTCTGAATGTGGATACCTGATTTTCTAGCATCGCATTGGGTTAAGTTGATGGGGAATATTTGGAGAACATGTGGTGATTTTAGGGTTTAAAATACATAACTATACGTAAAGTTTGGGTTTCTTATTTGATCAGAAACTTGATATTTTTTGTGCTGAATTAGTTGCAGGATTTGCGGTACAGTAGTGAAAAGTCAATTTTTGGATTTTATTTAATTAATTGGTGGGCAATTTTGATAAAACTGACATAAAGGCTTGCAGTTCTTTAATGCTAGTAGAAATATTTATTTCTCTTTGAATAATCAAGAACTCAATAATAAGTTGGGTTGGGCTAATTGGCTCTTGGCTGTAATGGATTCAAATGGGACCATTGATTAATTGGACAAAATAGTTTGTTGTAGCCTATAGGGTAGATGCTCTGGTTTATAATGAATGGATTTACTTGTGAACATATGAAATTTTGACTATGGAAATTTTGCACGTAACAGGTTCTTAAATAATTGATTGCACTGTGATCTATAGCTGTGATTTCCAATCTTTTGTGATTGAATTGTCCGAGTCTAGTAATAAATAATTAATAATAGAATGCAGTTTCTATTTTCTCTTTTTTCTTCGGCTTGTGAATCCTTTTTCTTTTTTAATAAACTTAAATACATCTCCACAAATAGTTTTATTTAATTAAACTCTACATGTGCTCAAAGTAGATCTTTGTAGTTTCAAGGAATTTGGATTATTAAAATCGTTAATAACCTTTTTAATATATTTATATTATGTTGAAAGTGCTGAGTTTCTGCAAATGTTTTATTCACATTTGATTTATCATGCTATGCAATTAGTAATAAACAAGACAAACAATGCACTACAGCAGCATATCAAGAACCTTCTGAGTCCATGCACTCCCTTTTTTGCGTGCAAAATCTTGACAATGCCCCTCCCACATAAGAGCTTCATTGGAGTAATTTCATATGTGAGTGGCCCCACTATATATTTACGGAAGAAGATGGAAGCTGTAGAGTGTTGATGAAATCTCTTGGAATTTATTGTGCTGTAAGACTTGATTTATAATCAACGTTGAGAATATGTAGATGGATATGTATATTTGGATCATGTTGAGTAGTTATGAATTTTGTGGCTTGTGAATTTGATATTTTGGATGTTGGAAAAGCCTATTGTGGCTTGTGTGTTGAGTAGTTATGAATTTTCTGTACCGGTGATTGTGTAAGAATATTAATTGAGTATTTATGAATTATGTATATTTGGATATTGTTGAGCATAGATATATAACATTGTTTAAAAGAAATTGTTCAGTATTTATGAATTGTTTTTGAAATTTGGATCATATTGAGGTCTTATGAATTTTGTGGCTTGTAAACTTAATATTTTGGATATTGGAAAAGTCTATTGTGGCGTGTGTGTTGTAATTATAGAATGCATGTAAATATTTGAGGTTTTACAGGTTTGTGATATTGGAAAAGCCTAGTGGCTTGTAAATAATTTATGTTTATGCATATATAATTTTGAAAATTTTTTTAAAAATAAACTTTTTGCTTCTGTTTTTTGAAAAGATTGTTGCATTTAGTGTGATTTTTTTGCTATTATCTTAAAGTCACCAAATGTGATAAGCTTTTGGAAGACTGTCGCAATTGCTATACCAAATGCGACAGATTTTTGTAAGATTGTCACATTTGCTATACCAAATGCGATAGGTTTCTGAAAGTGTCATATTTGGTCTGAGTTTTGCGACTACTTCATTTGTGACACCCTATAACTGTTGCAAAAGGTCTAAAATAATAGACACAAGACCATTTTCTGTACTAGTGCTGACTCTATGTAACAACAGCTGCAGGTCTCGATGGTGTAAATCGTCCTGGATCATCCTGATTCTTAGGTGGGTCAGCCATTATTTTTGGAAATTGATCAACCTCTTCTTCAAACTGAAGCTCCTGTTGCATGGGTAGTTCTTTCTCTTCGAAGAATTGATCTTCAGACCTTTGGGTTCTTGATCTTAAATCGTACTGCCTTTGAGTAGATGATTCACTTGATTTCAACCTTCTACTAATGCTTGGAATAAAACTTGAATTAGCAACCTAGATGGAAACCAAAAATATAAAAACTATAATAAATCATTAAACTATAACGCATAAAATAATCCAATCTAAATGCATATTACGTTAACAATTAAAATAATTAAGATTTTAATTAACCGTGCCTCAGTAACGACGCCAAAAACTTGATATTATAAATTATAAACTCGTAAGTGCATGAGCCAATCGTAGAATGACAAGTCACTTCCGAGGTTAATCTCTCAAGGAATCGTTAGCTTAAACTCTTAATTACTATTAATTGTCAATTAACACAAATGGATGTTCATAAACATTATAATCCCGATTTTTGCAAGTTTATGGTTTAAATAAACAAAAGAAAGCAATTGAATGAAATAAAACAATTGAAATGGAATGAATAACCAATGAGACTTAGGTATTTAGCTAGCTAGCATATTTAGTTGGTAATTCTTTTTCCAACTCCATTAAGCACAATGAAATCGAATTCCAATGGCTCTCGCCTTATTACCCAAGCTAATGGCGCAATTAACGGCCAATTCAATTTTTAACTAAGTTAAAAATCGTCATCTAATAACAAAATCTTAAGATATTCATTCTCAATTAAATGAATGGTGGTCAATTATACATTAAACTCAAGAACTAAAGTACAATTGATATTAGAAGAAATTAAATTTCATTAACTAATGAGAAAGTTCATACATCATAAATAGCAACTAAATACTTAACAAAAAACTTAGCCAAGCATGACCATAACTAAAATCAAATTATGGCAAAACATAAACTAAACATGTTTTCAGTAGAAGAATAAAAGTCAAATGAAGCTAAAACCCCCTGGAATTATAAGCTTGAATCCTCTTGAGTATAAGGTCTTCAATCTTCAAGGCTCTAATAATTGTAGTCTCCAATGGTGAAAAAGTCAACCCAAGTAAGCAAAATCTACTGAAAACGAGAAAGAAAGTGCCTTTCAAGTTCTCTTCAACCACCAAAGTCTTAAAAGTTTATAGAAAAGTGTGTAGGAAGAAGAAGATGATGAAGAAAACCCTAAGTTCAAAGAAAACATTTTATATTTCTAAAGAATCCTAATTGAAAATTAACTCCTCAATATAATTTTTCCTCTTTGCAAACCCCCAAAAATAAGCTCTTAATCAATTAGAAACATCCCTAAAGGTTTGGGCCCCATTTGGTTAAAACAAGTAGCACCATCAGAAGGTTTGAAAATTGCCGTTTGCAAGCGGTGATTCACCGCTTGCAAGCCTTGTTGGATCATCACCACTTGAAAGCACTGATTCCACCGCGCATGCGCTAGATGCTAGCTTGTTAAATGGCCCAAAAATCATTGCTTCCGTGATGAAAATACCGCTTAAGTGACAAGTAGCTACTCTTCTCATCATTTCTCCATCAAAACACTAACTTCAAGCATGATTCACTCAAACTCCATCTCATCACCTATAAATATCAAAACACACACTAAGTACCCATATATAACAACAAATCAATATTAAAAACGCATAATTCAAACACATTAATACACACAAAACTAAACAATCACTTGTGCATTGGAAATGAGCAAAAGTTGCTGCTTTAACCGTAGGCACTTACATTTTGATGCTCCCTAGTGGGCTTGTAATAGAATTAGAGGATTGTTATTATGTTCCAGTGCTTACTAGGAATATTATTTATGTTTCTTGGTTAAACAGAAAAAGTTTTTATTTAACAATTAATAGCAATGGTTGTTCTATTAAGTTTAATGATATTCTATATGAAACTAGCATATTATGCAATGGAATTTACGTATTTGTTGTATCTAATTCTATTCTTTATATCAATAACAATAAAAGACAAAAACAAGATAATATCAAACCATCATATCTATGATATCGTCTCCTTGGCCATATAAGTGAGAGGCATATGACACATGTGAATTTTGCTTATTAGGCAAGATGACAAAAATGCCTTTTAGAGGAAAAGGTGAATGTGCTAATGAATTGTTAGACCTTATACATTCATATGTGTGTGGGCCAATGTCCATACACGTCGGAGGTGGTTTTGCCTACTTCATTACCTTTGACTTGATGACTAATAATGATATAGGTACATGTAACTTATAAGATACAAATTTGAAGACTTTGAAAAGTTCAAAGAATTCAAAAACGAAGTAGAGAAACGGCTTAACAGAAGTATCAAGACATTAAGATCCGATCGAGGTGGTGAATACTTAAGTCAAAAGTTTCTTAGTTATCTTAGGGATAATGGAATATTGTCCCAATGGACTCCACCTTACAGCCACAATATAATGGTGTGACTAAAATGAGACATCAAACCTTGTAGACATAGTGAGGTCTATGATGAGTTTTATCGATCTACCTAATTCATTTTGGGGTCATGCACTAGATATTATTATTTATATATTAAATAGAGTCCCTTCAAAGTCAATTAACACAACTCCTTATGACATATGGAATAAAAAGAAGCCTACACTTTCTTACATGAGATTATGGGGTTGTCTTGCTTATGTGAAGCGGACAATGTCATATAAACTAGAAGCAAAGTCTGACCGATGTCTGTTTGTGAGATATCCAAAAGAATTTTATGGATATCGATTTTACCACCCTTTGGAACAAAATGTGTTTGTTTCAAAACATGCTACCTTCTTAAAGAAAGAGTTTCTTCTAAGAGAAAATAATGGGAGCAAGATTGAACTTGACGAAGTTCAAGATGCTCAAACAGATATTGATCAACTAGCAAAACCTGAATATATCACTTAAGAAGAAGGAGTGATAGTAACACCTTCTGCAATATAAGAACTTCGTAGGTCTAGTAGGATTTGATATGCCCCTGTGAGATATGGATTTCTCTTAAGTAATGAGAATGACATATTACTCTTAGAGGATGATAAACCTACAACCTATGAAAAAGTTCTGAATAGTTCATACTATAATAAATGGCTAAAAGCCATGCAATTAGAAATAGATTCTATGTACAAAAACTAAATTTGGACCTTGGTTGACCCACCTAAAGGGATTAAGTCCATTGGGTGCAAATGGATCTTCACGAAGAATACCGACATGGAGAGTAATGTAGTTACCTATAAAGCTAGATTTGTAGCAAAACGATATTATAAAAAACAAGGGATTGACTATGACAAAGCCTTTTCTCTAATAACTATGCTTAAATCCATTAGGATACTTCTAGCTATTGCAGTCGATTACGATTATGAGATATGACAAATGGATGTGAAGACCGTTTTTCTTAATGGGAATCTAACTGAAGAGGTGTATATGATACAACTCAAAGGCTTCACATCTAAGGATGATGAAAGGTATGCAATCTTTAAAGTCCATTTATGGATTAAAAGTAAGCATCCATGAGTTGGAACATCCACTTTGATAAGACAATCAAAGAGTTTGGTTTCTTACAAAATATGGATGAACCTTGTGTTTATAAGAAGACAAGTAGGAGTGCAGTTGTTTTATTAGTGCTACATGTGGATGACATGTTGCTCATAGGAAATGACAACTTTGTTCTTCAATCAGTCAAAATTTGGTTATCGAAGAAATTCTCCATGAAAGACCTTAGAGAAGTTACCTATATTTTAGGGATAAAGATGCATAGAGATAGATCTAATAGGTTGTTTAGTCTTTCATAGTCTACATATATAGATAAGATATTATATAGGTTTAACATGGAGCAATCCAAGAGAGGTTATATTCCAATGAGTCATAGAGTTACCCTCTCAAAGTCTATGTGTCCAAAGACACAAAACAAACAAGCTCGCATGAGTAGGATTCCGTATGCTTCGGCTATAAGATCCATCATGTATGTTGTGTTATGAACTAGACCTGATGTATCATATGCTTTGAGTGTCATTAGCAGATATCAATTGGACCTTGGTGATGATTACTGGATAGATATCAAGAATATCCTTAAATCCTTGAAAAGGACTAAGGATGCATTCTTGGTTTATGGAATGGTGAGCTTTTAGTAAGAGGGTATACCGATGTCAGCTTCCAAATTGACAAGTATGATTACAAGTCCTAGTCAGGATATGCTTTCACTCTTAATGGTGAAGCAGACAATTGGAAAAGTTTCATACAAGAAACGATTGCATATTTAACAACTGAAGCAGAATACATCACCTCTTCTGATGCAACTAAGGAAGCAATTTGGATCAAAAAATTCATCACAGAACTAGGAGTGGTTCTCAGCATTATCCAAATAGAGTAAACATATTATACTTTGCACTATATTATACTATACATATTATCCAAATAGAGTATAATTTGCCCTATATTATACTGTATATATTCTCCAAATAGAGTAAACATATAGGTTACATATGATGGGCTTATTCTATTTTTTAATCAAATACGTCTTAGAACACTCATATATCCAACTCATGCCTACGATTCTCCTTCACAATTGTAAAGGCATTCTTATGGGATATTTAGAAGTTTGAAAAATCAATATAAACTATATCCATGATATATGAGTTATCTGTTAACCTTTTACATGTACTATATTTATGAATATTATTTATATATTTATTTTTTTATTAATGAAATAGTGGTCCCATTTCCTAATGTTAATTAAAGTTATCACATATAACTGAACGATAATATTCATAAAATCAACATACAATATTTCATATATAATGCAGTAATTATCCGAAAAAAAAAATGCAGCAAAAAGTTATTACACGTATCAAAATCATTATGTTGAACATCAAGGAACGAATCTATCATTTTGTTAGTGTTTTTCTTGAACTTTGCCTTAAGATTGTTTAGCAAGCGTTACATGCACACTTTATGCGTTGCCTCATGATATATCCATAGGAAATATTTTAAAAATTTATAAAAACTTTTGATAAAAACAATTTTATCAAATAAACGTGACGAAAAAATTTCTTCAATTGAGACCATCTCATATTATATATAAAATAATTAAATAACAGAAATCGTACATTTTGATGATAGATATTAACATTCACATATGATCTTGTTAACGATCCTGTTCGCATAGATCTTCCGACATATTCTCAAATTTGATTGTACTATGCAGGTGGACACTTTGTGCACTACAAAATTAAGTAATTAGCAATTTGAACAATCAAGATCAAAACTAACAAAGAAAATAAAAATTATTTTCTTTGCACTTGACTTTTTGATCTTGTGATAGTATAAATTTTTCTTGTTGAGAGAACAAAAAGAAATTTTTTTTCTCAGTAAAAATTAATCTTCACCAATAGTCATGCTCTTTCTCAAGCAAGCGACCAATAAATTTAAGAATTCCAAAAGCAATTGCATCTCTTGGCAGACATGAGTTCTTATTCCAATTAACAATTCTATTTTGAATAGAATTTATTAAATAGGATAAAAAATCATTCATTATCTTATTTTTATTTAAATAGAAAATAAATAAATGATATAAATTTTATTTCTTAATTAATTTCTAATCAAGATAAAATTTCTTATGAGATAATTTATCTATTTTAAATTTAATTCTAATTAAATTAGAATTTCTAAAATTTAAAATAAGTTTCTAATAAAAATTATTTTCCACATACAATCCAATAAGATATTAATTTTGTTCATTTGTGAACTTCGAGCTCAACTTGCTAATTGACAAAATATGCAGTGGTACAATTAATTAAATGAGCTAGCTCGGAGATCATATAGGCACATACAATAGTGGTTACCAATAATTTATCCATAATTAAATAGGCTCAATTAATAATTCCAAACTATTCTACTAAAAGACTGAAAACTCTATGATTGTATATTGTCAGGAATTAATATAAATCTGACCCATGCCACATTAATTTCTTTACTTAGTAATCATTTGTACAATATCGATAATTAAATTGATATTTCAACTGTTCAATTAATTTAATTACAACTTATACCTTGATACTTGTTAATTTTCTCTAAAGATCATATTTCAACAATCTCATTATAAAAATTAATTTATAATTATTGTTGACACACTCTGACTAGAGAATTTAATGACTAAGTACCAAAAATCCATCAAGAGATATTTTAGTACAAATTCTATATTGTTAATTAATGATTATCACTATTCATAAATATACTCACTAAATTACTGAGAATATTGACTTTTAATTAAGTCTCACTCATTAGTAACTCAAATGAAATAATATTTATAAATATGAAATTATAATTAACTCAAAATTAAAATTAAAGTAAAATCAATACCTATGAGATTTGATAAATCTGATAGCTATTTAAAATTATTAAATCTCATTTTTTATCCTATTATATATAGACAAACTATATAAGTAAATTCATACATAATCAAGACAATTCATTGAATGAATTTACTACAGTCTGAACATAAATAAAGTGTCCAACTTTATTTATCAACTATGAACATAATTATTTAATCATAAGATAACTTATATTTATGTATTCTGTGATTATCTGTAAAAATTACATAAATATATATAATATGATTAAAAGGACATTTATTCAAAATTCTTATATAAACAAGATATAATGAAATACCTCAATAATTTTATTATTAGAAAATGAAAATGCAACAAATACATAGTATGCTTTAAATAGCATCTAATCCCAACAATCTCCCACTAGCTCTCAAAGCGTCTCACGTATGCCCATACATTCTAAGTGTAAGTTAAAAGGTTCCCTAACTAAAGCCTTTGTAAATGGATCCGCAAAATTATTTGCAGAAGCTATCTGGGTGAACTCTGTTAGAGATGTGCACAAAAGGCAATCACCTCAGGCACTTAGTGTACACATTCATAAACACATATTTTCATTATATTAGTATTCATTTGCATATGAATTGATATAGATCTTAAACTAATTAATGAAAGTCCATGATATGAAACATAGTATGAAGGAAATCATGATGGGATCATGATAATGAGATTCTTATCATGTGTAACTATGTTAGTATCTAAATTATCCCTAGTCATGGGATTAACAAGACGAGACATTGTTGATCCGAATAGACTAGCACATGTTATATTCCTTAATTAGATCAAGTAGTAGATCTCATAAGCTGTGAGCATGAGATGTTCAACGTTAACATGTGGATGCTTGCTAAGAGTAGTCAAGTACATTGGATGACCTGCTATGAGACAATCATATGGATTATCTATTCAAATGTCAATGAT
>CATIWF010082252.1:0-13785 GCA_949630135.1 Balakata baccata | reverse complement strand
CAAAGTGTTACATTGTAGGAGCACTTATGGCATTTGGGAAACCTTAGAGAATTACTATGAAGAAACCAAACAAGTGAAGTCCAAGAGAATCCAATTGCTCATATCCGAATATGAGCTTTTCAAGATGAAATCCTTTGAGTCAATTACTGACATGACCAACCGACTCCTTGCTATCATCAACAACTTAAGAAAGGCTAGGAAGCACCTTAAGCTTGAAGATATAAACAACAAAATTTTGAGAAGTCTTCCCATCAAAGAGTACAGGTCAAAAGTTGTGGCCATTGAGGAAGCCAATGATGATTGAAGTAAAATGTCCACCAATGTGCTCATTGGCAAGTTTCTCACACACGAGATGGCTTTGGCAAAAGAAAAGGAAATAGAGCTTCAAAAGGAGAAGAAGACTTTAGTTTTCAAAGCTTCAACTTCAAAGTATTATGAAGATGAAAGCTCTAGCCAAGAGGAAAAGAGTGAAGAAGATAGTGATAAAGATGATGTTGAAGCTCCATTAAACCCTAGACCATGTCTCACTAGAGAAGGTCTTTGAGATACAATAAGTGTATCCAGATTTTTCTTTCCTTTGTGAAATTTTGAAATTGAGTTTCTAAGCTCTTCAACCTTACTTTTTAAAATATTATTTCCTTTAAGCAAAGAAGAGGTTAAAGGTTTTGATAAAAAATCATCTAATGATTTCCTAAGAGATTCATTAGATGTTTTAAGCTTTAAAACAATTTTTTGTAGATCATCAAAATCATTTTTCAAATCCAAATACTTGTTTTTATGAAAAATACTTTTTTTAAATTTCTCAATTTCAAGGTTCATGACTTCAATCAAAACATCATCATCATCATCATCATCATCATCATCATCATCATCATCATCATCATTGTGCATGTTATCAAAAGATTGAGATGTAAAACATATCTTATAGGAATCGTCTTATTAAGCAATGAAGCAAGAGGTAGTAATTTCTCCTTCACTTAAGGAGCTTTCATCACTTGAGGGCTCATGCCTTCTTTGCTTCATGTAGGAACTCTTTTTGTGTCTTGAGTACTCAGAGGATTGATTGAAGTTATTGCCATACCTTTTCTTTTCCTTAAGCTTTAATCTTCGAAATAGAATCAAGAGGAGCTCTGAGTATAAACAAACTAAATGGGGAATCTTGTGAAGATGAGACACCTCTCACACCTAAGGAGAAGGAGAGTACATATAAACCCCCTTCATTAGATTTGAAAGTACTCATATCCACACTTAAATATGCTTTTCTAGGAGAAGGAAATACGTACCCGGTCATTATAACTTCAGAGCTTTCCCCTAATACAGAAAAATCCATTGTGAGGGAGTTGAGTATGCTTAGGAAAGCCATTGGGTGGGGAATATCATATATCAAAGGTGTTAGTCCTACCATGTGCATGCATAAAATCATTTTAGAAGACAATGCCAAGATTGTTAGAGACACCTAGAGAAGGCTAAATCCGAACATGCAAGAAGCAGTTAAAAAAGAGGTTTAAAAGCTTTTAGATAAGGGTATAATTTACCCCATCTCTAATAGTAAGTAGGTGAGCCTGGTCCAACTAGGACATTTGCATTCAAACGGATGCCATTCAGTTTATATGATGCCACAATTCAAAGTTGCATATTTTCTATCTTTTCCAATATGCTTGAGGAGTGTATCGAAGTATTTATGAATGACATTTTTGTGTTTGGTACCTCCTTTGATGCATGTTTGAATAACTTGTCAGTGTGCTTGAGAGATGCATTAAGAGTAATCTTCCTCTTAGTTGGGAAAAAAGCGATTTAATGGTTAAGCAGGGTATTGTGTTGGGTGATGTAGTCTCGAATAAGGGAATTGAGGTAGATAAAGCAAAATTGACTTAATTGCTAAATTACCTCCACAGACTTTAGTTAAGGGTATTAGAAGCTTTCTTGGATATGCTGGTCTTTATAGACGGTTCATTAAGGATTTTTTCTAAAATTGCACATCCATTAACTTACTTGCCACGGATGTTGATTTTGTGTTTGATGTTAAATGTCTTAATGCCTTTAATACCTTGAAAGAGAAATTAACCACTACCCCAGTAATTATGGAACCAGATTGGTCTTTACCTTTTGAATTTATATGAGATGCTAGTGACTATGCTATTTGGGCTGTTATTGGGCAAAAGGTAGATAAATCGTTGCTTGTCGTATACTGTGCTAGTAAGACCTTAGATGACGCTCAAGTAAACTACTCTACCATTGAAAAGGAACTTTTGGCTATTTTATTTTCATTGGATAAATTTAGGTCCTATTTATTAGGGTTTAAAGTTATTGTTCATTCAAACCACATAGCTTTAAGGAGGTATCTTTTGACTAAACCCAATGCAAAATCAAGGTTAATTAGATGGGTGCTTCTATTGCAAGAATTTGACCTAGAAATTAAAGATAAGAAGGGAAGTGAAAACTTAGTAGCTGACCATCTCTCTAGGTTAATTTCAAATTTTGATACCTTAGCTTCTAAGAAGGTAATTGTCAAAACTTTTCCTGATGAGCAATTGTTTATTGTTAATCATGAGCCATAGTATGCTGATATTATTAATCATTTAGCTTGTGACGTGTTGAGACCTAACATAACCTTCCAGGAGAAGAAGATTTTTTTTATCTGTGTAGGAACTACTTATGGGATGATCCTTACCTTTTTAAGATATGTGCTGATTAAATCATCTAGAGATGTATTCAGAAGATGAACAGCAAAGCATACTTGCATTTTGCCGCCAACTTCTGTGTGGGGGTCATTTCAGTGGTAAGAAAACAATCCAGAAGGTCCTTCAAGTAGGTTTCTTTTGGCCAACTCTATTTAAAGATGCCTATGAATTTTGTTTTAAATCTAATAAATGCCAAAGTGGGAACATAGGTAAGAGGGATGAAATGCCTCAAAACTACAATCTTGTTGTAGAATTATTTGATGTTTGGGGCATCAATTTCATAGGACCTTTTCCCTCTTCTAATGGTCATGAATATATCCTTGTTGTCGTTGATTATGTATCTAAATGGGTATAAGTAATTCCTACCAAAACTAATGATGCTAATGTTGTTATGAAGTTCATGAAGGATAACATCTTTAGTAGGTTTGGAACCCCAAGAGCAATCATTAGTGATGGTGGAAGCCATTTTTGCAACCAAATATTTGATGGGCTCTTAAAGAGGTATGGAGTCACACACAAGGGTAGCAACACCTTACCATTCTCAAACTTCAGGCCAAGTAGAGGTGAGCAATAAACAAATCAAATTCATTTTGGGGAAAACAGTGTGCCTCTCGCACAAGGACTGGGTGAAGTTGAATGATGCCATATGGGTATACTAGACGGCATACAAAACCCCAATTGGTACGAGCCCATTTCGATTAGTTTATGGAAAGGCATGTCACTTACCAGTAGAGCTTGAGCTTAAGGCTTATTGAGCTACTAAAGCCCTAAATATGGAGCTATATAAGACCGGTGAAGAACAATGTTTACAATTGCATGAACTGGATGAGTTGAGACAAGAAACCTACAAGAGTGCTAGGCTTTTCAAGGAGAGGGCAAAAAGGATACACGATAAGCTTTTAATCCATAAGGTTTTGCTTCCGAGAATGAATTATTTCCAAGTTACAATCACGATGGAGTGGTCATTTCACTTTGACCTAAATCTTTCCACATGGAGCTATGGAACTCCAATACCCAACCACCAGTGAAACGTTTAAGGTGAATGGATAACAGGTGAAGTGATATTACGAAGGCTCTCCCTTAGTAAAAGTAGTGGAGACCACACCTTTAAAGACCCCGTAATCTCATAACGGAGGAACGTCTCGCCTAGACACTAAATGTGGCACTTCTTAGGAGGCAACCCAAGCTTAAAATGCATATCAGTTTTCTTTTAATTGAGTTTTGTATTTTGATTTTGTTAATTTTGAGTTTGATTTGTTATCTTTCCCATGTTCACATGTGTGTAATGGTTTCTAGTTGTGGTGATGATCATAGGGCAGGAGGATGCGAAACAGCATGAAAGAATTACTCTATAGGACCAATTGGGCAAACACTATGCACGACTAGAAAGACAGCCACTGTGTATGACCCATGCACATGGCACGACCGTGCCATCTTGCCTTGCTAAGCCACTGTGCATGGCCCATACTGTCCAAATTGCCCAGCCACAATGCATGACCATGCTATCTAATAGACCCCACATGCTATGCACGACCCATCCTTGATTGGGGCTTTTAAAATGAATAGCACAACATGAGTCATGCTAGTTGGCACAACCCATCATGTCACGTGCCTTGCCTATAAATACCCCCTAATTTTTTTTATTTTCTCCATTCTCTATAGCATGACACGTTGGCCTCTTCTTTCTCTCCCTCTTGGTTTTCCTCCTCTCCACGGCTCCTTCTCGAAACCATAACCATCCCTTCCCTTCCATTCACCACGGTGAAAACTAAGATGTTAGCTAATCGAAACCGGAAAGACACCACTCCATCGAATTCTTCCTTTGACTCTCCATCACCATCACCTGCTCCACCCATAACGTGCGTCTAGGCCATAGAAGGCCATAGTGCCACCACCGCCCTTACCTTCATCACCACGGACCTTGCTGACAACTATAGAGCCCCCTTCCCCATATACACTAAAAAGGAAGGTAAGGAATACCTTTGTGCCATGGAAAGGTATGGTGCTCCCATTTGCTTTCTCGATTTTGATACTCTTAGTGCTTTGAACAACTTAGATAAGGTTGAGAAGTTTGCTGACAACCTAGGGTGGACTAAATTCATTCACATGTGAACCCCTAGCTATAAGTAGCTCAATGTACATAATTCCTTTACTATGATTAAGTTTAGGCTATTTAGCATTGAATACAGTGTGAATTTGGCCACTATGCACCAAGTATTTGGGTTTAGGAAAATAGGTACAACAATGGCACTAAAGGAATTTAATCGTGATAAGGCCTGGAAATTATTAACTAGTCAAAATGAATATAATGTATATAACTCAAAAAATGGACAGTTCCTAGGCCCGGTCAATTTTGTCATGCATAATGCCATCTTTAGGAAAACTGAAAGTAACAAGGTGAGCACCCCTGAGTTATTTTTACTTTGGTGTATGCATAAGGGCAAACATATAGCAACCGGTGCATTTATTTTTTCTGCCATGGCATATGTGTTGAGTTACCCTACCGCCCCTATGGGGTTTGGTCATATTGCTAAGGCATTGGCAATTCATTTGCGTGGTTTTGATCCCAACACTACCAATTTAACTAAGCTGAAAGGTACATGTTATCTTAACTTTGCAGCACTAGCTAGTGCCAAACTTTTACAAGGTACGATGGGTTCCTATTCTTGGGCATCGTGCACTCCCATATTACAGGTTGCTACACTAGGAGCCAATTCGTCTTCAGTGCTAGTAGAAGAGACCAGTTCCAAGAAGGACACTAATGATGAAAGCACATATGTCAAGGTGGACTTAGATGACATGGAGGCTCGCTTTGGAAGAGCGCCAACAAGCAATGGATGAGCCACAATGATCAATAGAGGAATATCAGCATGCAACCTTTGAAGAGATCAAGGCCAGTAATTTAGCATTGGTTGAGCAGCTTTGGGAAACTCAGTTCCTTCTTTAGAAAAGTCTGGCTATCCACCATGCCTCACTGCCACCTCCCAATGCCTCCGCAGTAGTTCTCTCTTCTCAGAGAAGTCCTTTTCATTGTGACCTTCGTATTTTGGAGTTTTCCTTGTTTTCAAGCCCTTTTCGAATTTTGGCTTTGTTAAGTGTGGGGGCTTAGGAAGAGCTTGCCCTTTGATTTGATGAAGTTTATCTTAGTTTATGTTTTATTTGGTTATGTTTATTGATTTGTTTTTATTGAAGTTTTCATTTATTTTTTTTATTGTTTCGTCTTGATGTGTTTATTTTTCTCAATTTTTGGTGTGTCTTTCTTTAGCCTACTCGGTCACCCTATTTGATCCATTCAATTCTCCTATGATAGCTAATGAAAGAATGCTAAGGGTGTCGAGAATTAAGTAACTAGAGTAATTGACCTAAAATGATTTTAATATCGTAATCATACTTCCAATTAAATGCCTTTTAGTATGGATAAATTGATTCTTTTGCTTATAGAGTGTTAGTAATTTTGTTGAGCTAGGAATTTGTATGTGACAATAGTTATGTGCTGAATCTCCAACACTTGCGTTCCACCCTTGTTCTTCTTTCATGAGCTTTTGAGCCTTAATAGAGCTATCATTACTTCTAAGCTATTCTCTTAAACTCTTCTCTTTCTTTTGTGCGAATAAATCCAAATATGGCATGATTACTCTAGAATTTGTGCTTAAATACATATTAAGACTACAATTTGTATTATCAAGACACTTAGATGATATTGGCAATTAGGATTACCACCATTTGACATGCTTTTGTAGCCTTACCTAACATTTTCCTCTAGTTAGTCCACTTTGAGCGTTGACCTTCTTTGTTGATTAAACCACATTTTAATTAGCCAATTTAATCCATTCTTTGTTTTTTCCCCCTCTTTGTTACCTATGATGATAAGAGTTAGTGACAATTAGAGACTATAAATAACAAGCTTCTATAGTCCATAGTCATAACCAATATTAGTAATTTTTCAAGAATAAATAGTAATTAATAGTCAATTCAATGTATGTACCAAAAAAAAAAAGAAAAGAAAAAGAAAAGGGTGATGATATAATACAAATCATAGAAATAATAAACATTGAGTTGTAAATGCTGAAAACGTGAATCTGTGAATTGTTTTGTTGTTATGTGGAGATGAACTCACCATGTAGCTGTAGGAAGTTAGATGACATGATAGTTTTTAGTTTGTTGCTAGTCTCTTGTGGTTGTTTTGCCTCATTTTCCCTTTTTACCTACCTTTTCACCCTAACCACATTACAACCCTATAAAGACCTCTAGATATGTGTCTTGGCAATATTGTAAGCTGTGAAGATTAGATTAGAGTGCAAACCTATGGAAGTATTTGTTGTGTTTTGAATGAGGGATTACTTGGATATTTCATAAACACTTGAGAAATTGATAGATGTGAGGACAAGTGTGGGGAAATTTAGCGCATTTATTTTTGTTGTATACAAATAATTAGCTTGATGAGATTGCTTGCATCATTGTTTGAAAAGTGCAATATGATTATGCTAACGTGTTTTTAATTGCGAGTATGGAAATATAATTAAATTTGGGTTAGATACAATTAGTTTTGGAGCTTATATTCTTGGCACTACGGGTGCATTAGTGAAGCTTAGAATGGTTGATGGTTAAGTGAGGTGTAGAGTGGTTCGTATCTAATTTATGTTAAAATGCAATGTAGTCTTTCATGCTTAGGGGTTGCTTGGGGACAAGCAATAGCTAAGTGTGGGGGAATTTGATGTGATTGTCATTTATAGTGTTAATTATGTGTGTTTAAGCTGCAGGAGGCACGACCGTACATGAAGGCCACACTCGTGTAGTTTCTCTAGGGTGTGTATTGTGCACGACCCGTACAACATCGTGACCTGCAGAATTCTATTTTTAATTGGAGATCTGACTTTGGATTGTGTGGGCCCATGTTTTGTAACTTAATTTATATTGGTTGGGACCCCTTTTTAATATGCAATTAATGATTAATTTCAGGACTTTAGGGGAGTTTTATGGTAAATAGATTTATGCTCATTAAACCTAGGTATAAAAGGGAAGTCTTTGAGAATTTTTTGGGGGATTGGATTCTGAACAGCATTCATTCATTCTTTGAGATTTTTGGGTGGCTGAAGAGACCTTGGAGGCCACCTGATTCATTTCCATCAATCTATACATGCTTAACTTGGGATTCTTTACACCTGGAGATTAAAGTTTGGATCTTTAGACGACAGCAACAAACCATTCAAGGGGATTTTGAGTCTATAACTTCTAGAGGGTTTTTAATTTCTATTTTCATTCTCCAATTGTTATAAACATGCTTAGCTTTGTCTTTGTTATTAACTTGCTCTAAGTAGTAGCTATGCTCGGCTAAGTATTTTTGTTAGGTATATTGTAGTCATTAGGATGTATGAACTTTTCATTTAATTTTTAATGAAGTTTGATTCTTTTCATCTCCAATCGTGCTTATGAAGTTTTAAGTTGAATGAATAATTGGCCATCAACCATTTAATTTAGAATTGATATCTTAAGGGTGAGTTATTAGAGAAACCATCTGTAAGCTATCCTAAAAATTGGAATGAACATTAATTATAACATTAGCTTAGGTAGTTAGTGACTTATAGGGAAAGCTGTAAGAATTTAAATTCATCATGTTTAACTAAATCAGAGGAAAGGGATTGCGAATAATGTGCGAACTAAATACCTAATTAAAGTCTCATAAGTAATTCAATCAAGCTTTATCATCTTTTAGTTAATTAATTGTTTTAATTCCATTAGTTTAATCTCTACACCATAAAAAAATTGGATAGAATATTTTAGTATCTCATCATGTTTTCATTGGTAATTGAGGGTAATTAAGATTTAAGCCAAACTATTCCTTGAAAGATTGACCTCGAGAGTGACTTGTCATTCTACGATTGACTCGTGCACTTGTGAGTACTTAATTTGATACACCAGACACATACATCATTAATGAGGGAGTTCAACAATAGCTATAAACACAATAAATGCACTCCCAGCAGCTATAACTCTTCCTTTCCTTAATGGAAAGGAAGATTAAAAAATTGAATAAGGAAGAGCAAGAGAACACAAAGATCTATAGAGGTTTGGCCCTCTTAGTCTATTCCTTTCCCCAATCTCAATTAAGAGTTTCAATCCACTAACAATCTACTTCAAGGTATAGATTAAACCCTTACAAGCTTAAACAAGCTACCTAAGTGTTTTAACCCAATGCTCAAACTCAAACCCTTATAAGTATTTCAAATCCCAACCCAAGATGCTCAATCTCACTATTGAGCTATTAATTGTAAGAAAGAAATCACTCAAAAACCTAATGACTCAAGAACACTTGAGCTTTTGAAGAATACAAAGTTCAAGTAAGTGAGAGAAAGAGAGGTAGCTTGAAAAATTAATTCACAATGATGATTTGAAGTAATATGCACTTAATCAAATGTTCACTTACCCTATACCATCATAAATGTGAAGTGTCACGGTCATGAAGCATTTTGGCAATTGAAAATGAGTTTTCCGCTCGACTGTCATGACCATGAAATATTCTTTTAGGGTCATGAAGGATGCCCTTCACGACCATGACACTTGACATGGTGGTGAAGGATGGTCGTAACGGCTACTGGACCATTTTAGCACATTTTTCACAATCATGAAGCAATCTTTCACGCCATTGACAAGGTCTTTCACTGTCATGACACAATTCTTCATGGTCATGAAGCCTGGTGGTGAAGCATAATCTTTATGGTCATGACAAAAACCTTCATGGTCATGACACCTAATGGTGAAACCCTCCTTTTCAAGTTGTTTTTTATCCAATGTTGATTTCCAAAGCACTTAAAAGATTATAATTGACCTATTTAAGACTTAAACACATGAAATGATTAAACCTCATTGCATAATTATTTGTGATCATCAAAATGATGGAAATACCCCTCAAGGTTCAACAATCTCCCCCTTTTTGATAGTGACAAATAATTAAGCAATATAGCTAAAGAGAGAAAATTTCTCCCCCTCAACAAATGCATATGAATAATAACATTTTGAAGTAATTAAATAGGCCATATGTCCAAGTATATAAAACATTCATGCCATGTGTCTAAGTATATAAAATATTCAAGCCAAAATAGAATAAGTGTCAAACATCATTATATCCAAATATTCATATCATATAAATATTAGCAAGATAAGCCTTGATAAAAATATAGGTCACGTGTACAAAAAAAAAATTAGCATATTTGCATATTGACATGATTAGCCATATGTCCAAATTCTCCCCTTTTAGCACCAACAAAAAGAATCAAAGCCAATAGGAAGAAATGGACACAAATAAAATATAAATGTGTCCCATAATAAGTTAAATACAATTTGCAAGTTTTGTGCCCATAAGCAATAAATAAGAGGATAACTATTTAGAGGAACTAGGAACAAGGAGGATGGCGATCACGAAGAGCCACAATCTTCGACTCAAAAGAGGCAAGGCGAGTCTTAATATGCTCCTCAAAGGCTCTTGAACGATCAAGGAACTGTTTTGTGAACATATCAAAATGGTGATCAAAGTAGGAGATAAGTTGTTGAACCATATCAGGTGTGGAAGTCTCCCCACTAGCAGCTGCATCACCGAGTGGCTTCCCACCACCCGTCTCATCCATATCATGAGGCTCATTACCCTCAGGTGCCTCACGCCTAAGTCTCTTCCTAGTCCTACCATGCCAGCTGGCCTTGAACTCATGAGAATCACCCTCATGCCAAACAATCTGATCCGAGTGATCCTTAAGCCTAAAATGTATCTCCCCTCCTCTAAAAGAGATCCTAACTACTACTCCCATCTGAACTAAGGAGTCAATATCTAAATTGTCCAAAATAGAGGCTAGAATGGGCTCAAAGTCTGGGCTATCAAGATCAATCAAGCCTAGGGACATAGCCAAATGTGTCACATAACTCCCTATAAGAATTTCACCCGCAGTCTTAGTGGCAATCTGACACAATTGTGTTGCAAACCATCTACTAACAGAAATAGGCTTATTTTTTACAACATAATGAAGAAAGAGCAATTCAGATTTCCTAACAGAGCCATTACTATCATCCTGAGCAAAAATACTGTAAGTAAGAAATCTATGCACATATTTAAGAGCAAGAGAATCAAGATATGTGCTCTTAGCAGTCTTAATATCCCAAGCTTTTCCAAAGGCAATAGTACTCTAAGCATAAAAAGGAGCAAACTCCTTAGCGTCGATTCATTCAACAAACCATCAGTGGGCAATCTAAAAATCTCAGCAAAAGTAGTAGATAATCTATGACTCTTTTCCTTGCATCGAAAAGATAAAGTTCCTACTGAGTTCAAATTCACAATACTCAAAAATTCCAAAGTTAACTCCCTAAAGCTAGGTCTGTATATATTAACAAAATGTAGCATTCCTAAAGCAGATAACAGACACCTAACTCCTTTCTCTATTCCAACAGCCCTAACAGTCTCCCAATCAAAAGATTTAGAATTCACAACAAGGCAAGATCAAAGAGTCTTGTACCTTTGATGGGCAGGAAGAGGTATAATCCAAAGCATGGGGTCACCATGAGTTCTACTTTTGGCAGCAATAGATTTCAGTCTTCCATTGCCTTTGCAAGTTTCTTCTTAAGAAGCCATGAGAGATGGAACCCGGAATACCCACATAACCCAAAAAAAAATTGCGATTTTTGAAAAGAAAAAAAAGAGTAAAAAACATGTTTTTTTGGAGATGTAAGGAGGAAAGAAGCTTAAAAGATGAAGAATGGAGTGAGGGAAGAGGATTAAAAATGAACCCGAAACACCCAAACCTAAATAAAAAAAAAATTGCGAGTTTTGAAGAAGCAAAAAAAATAAAAAAAAAATAGGGGAAAACAAGTGTAAATGAGAAAAAAGGAAGAAAAAAAAAGGAAAATTGAAGAGATTTGGTGGAGAAATGGTGGAGAAAACTCAAAAATGGTGGAGACAGAAGGAGGGGCTACGTGAGGAAGAAGAAGAAATGGGGAGGAAAGAGAAAAAAGAAAGAAAAAAAAATTAAATGGTGGCAGCCTCGTGTCATGCCTATGACAAAAATATGTCACACCATGACAATGCCTTTCACGGCTAGATGGTCATGACTATGGCCGTGAATGACTCTGGACACGGATCACATGGTCCCTTGTATCATGGTTTCATGATTGTGACACTGGCTGTGAATCACGGCTGTGAAGGCCACTGATGGGGTGTAAAAAGTAAAACTGAAAAATAGAATTTTTGGACACAAAGAGCACAAATCAAAAGAGTATGAACCTAGACACAAGATTGCACTAAAAACAAAATCATGTGGGACTCAAAATAAATTGATTACTATCATCAATCATTAAATAACACTCAAGGTTCATAATTAAGCTAAAAAATTAAGAAACATCACAAAATTTCTCTTTTGATGAAATTTAATCTCTCCTCACAAAGAGGTTTGGTAAAGATATTAGCAAGTTGGTTAGTGGTATCAACAAATTCAAGTATAACATCACCTTTGTTCACATGATCATGTAAAAAATGATGTCTAATATCTATATGTTTGCTTCTTGAATGTTGAATCGGATTTTTAGAAAGATTAATAGCACTCGTATTATCACATTTAATAGGAATATTATTAAGTTCCAATCCAAAATCCTTAAGTTGTTGTTTTATCCATAATACTTGAGTACAACAACAATCGGCGGTAATATATTCAGCTTCAGCAGTGGACAATGTCATAGAGTTTTGTTTTTTACTAAACCAAGACATAAAAGAGTTTTCTAAAAATTGACAAGTACCTGAAGTAATTTTTCTATCAAGAACACTTCCGGCATAATCCGTATCCTAATAAGCCTAAATGTTGAGAGCCAATTAAATACTTTAATATCTTTTTAACAGCATGCAAATGAGACTCTCTATGACAAGATTGAAAATGTGCACATAAGCATACAACATACATAATATCGGGTCTATTTGTGCTAAGATAAAAAAAAAGCTACCGATCATATCTCGATATTTCTTTTCATCAACTTGTTTGCCATTATCATTTTTGTCAAGTTTGATAATGGTGCTCATAGGAATCTTGCTTGCCTTATCTCCATCCATCCTGAACCTTTTGATTAAATCTTTGGAGTATTTAGCTTGATTGATGAAGATCCCATCTAGACATTGTTTGATTTGGAGTCTAAGGAAGAACTTAAGCTCTCCCATCATGCTCATCTCAAACTCACTTTGCACACACTTAGAGAATTCTTCACACAAGCATTCATTAGTAGCACATAGATTTGCACAATGAGAATGTCATGCTTATGTCTTTTAATGAAAAGAGTTGTATCAACCTTGCTTTTAAAAAACCATGTTGCAAAAGAAAATTACTTAACCTTTCATACTAAGCTCTAGGAGCTTGCTTCAAGCATATAAAGCCTTGGTAAGTTTGAAAACATGATTTGGAAGATCATGTTGCTCAAAAACCAAAGGCCGCTCAATATAAACTTCCTCTTCAATATAACTATTAAGAAAAGCACTTTTAACATCCATTTGATATAACTTAAAATCCATGTATGATGCAAATGCAAGCAACATTCTAATGGCGTCCAACCTTGCAACGAGGGCAAATGTCTCATCACAGTCTATTCCATCTTCTTGGTTATAGCCTTTAGCAACTAATCTTGCCTTATTCCTAGTAATAGCACCACTTTTATCAAGTTTGTTTCTAAACACCCATTTAGTACCAATAATAGGATAATTCTTAGGTCTAGGGACTAAAGTTCATGCCTTATTTCTCTCAAGTTGGTTGAGTTCTTCTTGCATGGCAAGCACCCAACTCTCATCACACACAGCATCATCAACATTTTTAGGTTCAATTTGAGAGATAAAGGCTAGACTATTAAGATGCTTAAGAGAATTTCTAGTAGGTACCCCTTTTGATGGCTCACCAACGATAAGGTCTCTAGGATGGTCTTTCTTGAATTGCAACTCCTTAGGTAGACCTTGTTAGAGATGTGCCCAAAAGGCAATCGCCTTAAGCACTTAGTGTACACATTCATAAAGGCATTCTTTCATTATATTAGTATTCATTTGCATATGAATTGATATAGATCTTAAACTGATTAATGAAAGTCCATGATATGA